>JAVQJG010016212.1:0-28306 GCA_036024015.1 Craterocephalus amniculus | reverse complement strand
CTGCCACTCCGGGCCTTTGCTTGAACTGTGTCTGTGGTCTTCCATTTTCTCACTATGTTCCTCAGTGGAAATTGACACCTGGAATCTCTTAGCAAGCTTGTTGTATCCTTCACCTAAACCATGATGTTGAACAATTTTTGTCGTCTGACAGCTGTTTTGAGGTTCCCATGTTGTCACTCTTCAGAGAGGATGCAAAGAGGAGAAAAACTTGAAATTGTTCACCTTAAATAACCCTTCTGATGATTGAATTCACCTGTGTATGTAGGTCAGGGGTCAATGAGCTTACAAAACAAATTTTGTTCCAATAATTACTGCTAAAGGTATTCAAATCAACAAAACTTTATGCACCTGCATATTTTCATTTAAGTAATTATTGCACATTTTCTGTAAATCCGATAAACTTCATTTCACTTCTCAAATATCACTGTGCGTGTCTGCTATATGATATATTTAACTGAAATTGATGATCCAAACAACCAATGATTTATAAAGAAAAGTCTTGAAAATAATCAGGGGTGCCCAAACTTTTGCATATGACTGTATATATATATTCTGGTCACCAGTCTGGTCATGCTTTGCTGTGGGACGCATCTGTTCCTCAATCAGATCTTGTTGAAGATCAACCTGCACAGTTGCATTAGTCACTCTGTCGCATACCATGCCCAAGCTGATCACACAAATGTTCAATTCAGTTAGGAGACTGGACTCATGGCAGGACTTTCCATCCTCTACATTCCCGAACTCTGGAGGTATGGGATCTTCACTGCTTCCAAAATCTCACTCCACTATGTCTGTGCACCAATAAAATATCAATCACGCATTTGTTCCCTGAACCACACCTGGCAGCACTTCAGTCTAAAAGACCACAATGTCATAATCTAAGTTTAGATTTGGGTAGCACAGAGATAAAAAAGGAATGATGTTTATGTCTTTAAGCAATCTACTCCACTATACTTAAACATGTTTGATTGCACTAATGTTATTAAATGATAGTCAGACATAAATTATGTAAAATCTGTGACCTATTCCATACTTACACAGTTCCAAAGTAGTCACAGTTTTAAACTATCTGATTTGTGTACAAAAATCATGACAGCTAGGAAAAAAAGTCAGAAGAAAAAAGCTTAGTCGTCTGGTTAGTGAAGGAAGAAGGAAGCAGAAAAAAGCAGCGCAACAGATCATGGTTACATCCAATGCTTGTAGTAATTAGTCCCTTAAGCAGGGCTTTTTTCCCAAGGCAAACATTTGGTTTGTTGAATACTCAATGAGCATATTAGCATTTCTTTATACCAGCAGCCTGAGCTCACATGCTTGAACACACACATCCACACACACACACACGTGTGGAGTTTGTGTGCTTTTTAGAGTCTGTGGAAACGAAGAATATTATTATTAATAATGTTATCTCCTGCCCTTCCATGTTGCATATCCTCAACTACACGTGCAAAATATGGTGTGGGCACCATGATGGAAGCAATTAGCAGCCTGTGTGAATATGTGTGTGTGTTTTGTGTGTGTGTGTGAGGTCATCAGAAATCAGTGATAAAGACAGATAGGCCAGAATGATGAATGCCTTTCATTAGCGCTCTGCAAGAATACAGGCACACACACACACAAACACATAGAGATGCTCTTTGACACAGCAGCCAACAGTCACTCCATGAAACCAATAACCCCCTTGTCAGTGATCTACAGTTGCCTTGGCAACAGTCCACAGAGTACAGTGCGTGTGGATTGCATGAACATCTGTGCTTTAATGTCCTTGGCGTTGGCACCTCACACACTGATAAAGGTATGTGGGTATTAACGGCACACACACGTGCGTCTGCAGACTTATTGCTTCCAGTACAGGCAGCCATGGTGCGTTCAAGGACAGCACCTTCTCAGAACTTTTCACCGTGCTGGTTGGTGGAAATAAATAATTTAATATGAAGCTAATATATGTTTCATTTATTAATGTTATCTGTAGATTTTTAATGAGTTTAACTAAACTGGATTATGTGCTGCATGTATGGAAAAAAATAGATGAAAGACTTTTCTGTCTAGGCATCCTTAAATGACAACTGACCTTTGAAACTAGTCTCCTGTTGGATTAAATGCACCCCAGCTTAGTGATAGTGTGGTTGCTGAGATTTCACTTTTTGTACATTGTCTTGGTTTGGACTACTGTAAACAAGCAGCACAGCAGCAGTGTGTTTCTCTGGATTAATGCTGGGATGCTCTTATAAAAGCCGAGACAGCAGCATGCAGCCTGGACCTTCATGCTGTGCAGCTTCCAGAATAACACATTTATTTTTCTTTGATGGATTCATCTAATTGATTGATTTGCTGTGTGAGCTAGTAACCCCCCCCCCCCAAAGAAAACAACAACAAAAAGACTCATTTCCGACTTTTGGCATACAGCTGCTTGGTCAGCACCCATTTGTGTCACGTTTTAATGCTTTTGGTGCCGCTCTTGCATCATTTTTATTGTGCAATATAATAGTATTACATGTTGCTCTGTGAGAACAAATAAGAAAAAAACAACACATGCTCATTTACAGGGTGATAAATACCATCGTGACCATTAAAGATGGCATCTCTAATAACTAAAGTGGCTCATTAGGAGAAATGAAGTGATTGAATATTCTGCAGATGCTTTTGTTGTCTGGCTTCAATCCCCATCCAAAAAAATTGGTTGTTTTTTCCTTTTACTGTATAGGGTTTTTGACCATGGAGAACTATTGTGCTTCATGTTAAATGAGAAAAGGTCCACACTAATACTCCAAGCAGACAATTCCTCATCATAAACAGCTGGAGTGTCGACACGTCTCAGCTTGTGTTTTTTGTGTTGACCTTCCTGATACTTTTTGTTGCAGCCCATTCAGCATGTTGTTGGGCATAGAGTCTCTCAGTAAGACAGATCTTTCTGATTGGCTTTTAGCTGGATAATCCATTATTTCACCCACTTAGTAATGCTCACCCTTATTTTTTTCTTCCAGAGCTACAGGCTTTTGCGAGAAAGTACTCTCTCTTTAGCTTTATCCTCAAACTGGTCCCACTGATCAACAATGGTGGGATAAAAAGCAAACTGGTTCTCTGGTTTTTCTTGTTGAATATTGTAAATAAACTCCTACTTCTTTCTGCAGTGGGGAAAGAAGTCACCTTGTAGATTTTACATGGCACATCCTATCTGATGCTTGGTATTTGTTCGTATAGATACTTGTGGCATGGAATTTAACAGAAGATCCATTTTAATGGTTGTTGTTTCCACATGTTAGCCTGGAGTATAAAAAGCCTTTATATAGAACTTTTTAATGTTATGTAGGTTCTTGTTGGTGATTTGCAATGTGTTTCACACAATACAGCTTCTTACATATTCACACTCTGTGTATGATCAGCGCAGTCGTGGTGTGGGGATTCTTCGTCTTGTCCTAGGACACTGTGGCACAGGAAATAGATGGGGGTGGAACTATCGTATGATGGTCCAAGCTTTGGAAGCATGAGAAGATGTTACAGGTTTTTGATCAAAATGAATCTAATTCTGACTGGACCAAAATGAGAATCATGACAGTCTCACTGGTTGGAAATGTGCTTAACCAGAGATCATGAGCGATCCATCTGACTGGCATACACACCAGAGTTGAAATGCATTGGTTCACTTGAAAGTATTGGCTTCTGCTTTTTTCCCAGAATGACAGAGGTTTATACTCTGATGGATAGCTTTTTTCACATGAGCCCATTTTATTACCCTCTTTCATTTTCAATCATTGTTAGGTTTAGGCACAAAGATTATCCTGGGTAATGTCATGGTTTTATCTGACAACACAGGACCTTAAGAAATGGTGCTTAAAGGGGTACCCATGTGTGACATTGTGATGCTCCAGGTCCTGACACTAAAGGTAATTTGTATGAGATAGTGAAAAGTGAGAATGGTTTTTACAAGACAGTGGAAGAAAGACAAAATGGACAGTAGGCAAAGTTGTGAATGTTGAACAGCAGTTTAAATTTCCTCCTTGTCAACTAGTCAAAGGCTTTTGCCCTTGAGACTCTTAAAGCCCAGTTAATGCTCCGTCATGCTTACTACTTACTACATGCAGTAAATGGTGGTAGACTGTTTCACTGTAAAACATAACGCGGCTGCTTCCTCTTCGTTCCTTTCTCTGATCGTTGAACTATATTGTTCAACACTGTCCCTGTGATTTTCAGTTGTACGGTTCCATCTCAGTACACGTTTTCCATCTCTCTGAAAACAGACTGAAATACAAGGATGCAGAAGCCAGACAGAAAGCTCTTTCCGCTTGTGTGTATTTTTTTACAGCTGATAAGTAGCCAAGCGGTCAGATGTCTTTGTTGGAAGGCCACCTTGTAGGTGAGCTATTTGAACAAACAAATCTTGGAGAAAAAACCCAACAACAATACAGTTTATGTGCATGAGTAGCGATGATGGTGCATCTTATGCGGCGTGATGGCAATCTGTTTGTATAACCAAGAAAAAAACGAGACAATCAAAAAAACACACAAGTAGTTGCAGATATCATTATCAGGACCTGCAGAATCAATTTGACATGGGAAGCAAATATAATTATGATGTCAATGAGAATTAATACTTTCGCTCAGCCACACCGCCGAGTTCTTCACTGTAACAATACGCCTGTACTGCCGGCAGCGCCTTCATTTGTCTCTGCAGCAAAATTAATTTGCTTTGATGTTTTTGAAAGAGCTAATTTGCAGGCTAATTAATCTAATCAGTCTGGAAAGGAGGCGCCAGAGAACGAGGAGCTCAATTTGCTCTGGCTCACTTAAGGAAAGACACACACCTGAACGCACACTGACATCTCCAGATTATTTGCACATAGAGTACTAAAATGTAAACAGGAACAAGTGGAACAACACAACCACTCGCGCACACAGGACTTCCCTCCTCCCCCACACAGAACCCTTGTCATCAACACTTGCAGCACGGCAAAGGGCAGTGGAAAGGTTACAAGCGTGAGTTAGTGGAAAGGTCGAGCTAAAGGTCTTGCTTTATTTTTCTTCTTTCTGACCAGCGTCTGCTGGGTAAGCAGCGCCTCCCAATGAGAGGGATAGATCTGCAGAGACAGACAGAGCAAGAAGGGAAATGTTTAGTTGACCTTAGTTTGATCTTTGCTTCTCAAAGAAGATTAATCCTTTAGTAATGATATTTAAATGATGCCATATTTGATAAAGAAAGAGAGACGTCAACGAAGCTGCTGCCCCGAATACTATCATCGTCTAATCAAACCGTAAAAGGACCCCGTCATGCTTTTGTTGTTCTGTGATGGCTTGTAATGGACAAGTAGAGGAGTTTTTAAAGTGATATGGAGTTCAAGCTGTGGAAGAGAGTGGAGTTATACTGTATGTTCAAATTTTCAAGCTGTTTTGAAATGTGGATGCAGCAAGGAGCCCCTACTCGCCCACATAGACTATTCTCATTCAATCCAATCCTGCTGCGGCATATTCTAATAAAAAAAGAAATGGAGAGAATACATACTTACCCATCTAGTATGCTTAGGTTTTATAATACAATGGCAAAAGCCCCCTCTTTTACCACTTGAAGACATGATTCATCACAAAAAATCCTCTGTTCTTTGACGAAAGCCAACATGATCGGTTTTATTTTACTTGTAGGAAAGGACACTCCCCAAAAATCAGCTGAGAATGAATTCACCCATTCAATGAAGGTTGATACACTTGTCCAAACGGCAAACTCGTTTCAGAGTTTGTCCACCATGGCACTTAATTGTTCCTCTTTGCACGACTACCTGACAGTGTGCACACAAGGAGATATCTTGACACATTCAGAATTTTTCTACAAAAAAAAAAATCCTCTTAAAAAATTTGTAAATATAAAGGGATTATTGTTACAATTATCAGTGATAGGGGATAGTGCCTCGGGAATAACTGGAGAAAAAAGGGACTCCCTCTCTTTCCCCAGTTTACAGGAAGACCATTGCCACATCAGTTTCTGAAGTCTCTTGCATGAGGCTTTATTAAACAGGGTAGAATGCACCAGGTTATGATCAATCAGCAAAAAATTTCTACCTGTAACACCAGTGTTATCAATATGGCTCATCACGCAGATAAACCTGACCCTAACTGGAAACTCTGCGACAGACTGGCGACCTGTTCAGGGTGTACCCCGCCTCTCGCCTGCTAACAGCTGGGATAGGCTCCAGCCCACCTGCGACCCAACTGGATTAAGCGGTTCAGAAAATGAATGAATGAATGAATGGTTTGGAAACTGGAGAGAGGCAATAGGTTGCACAGATGGCACAGTCAGTATCCAGTTCAGTCAATAGCTGACATGTGGAAATCATTCAGAGACGCACACACCCACATCACACTATAATGCATCATCCTCTGAGAAGGAGGGAAAAGCAGAATATTTAGTATTTCCCTAGGTCATATCACTAGGCAATTTTCCGTTTTTACATCAGTCCAATTTAAAGCCCCTGAAATTTTTTAGAGGTTTCTGAATTTAGTTGTGCGTGTGTGAAGATTTCTGCTTTGTTACATGTGTTGAACTGTTTCTAAATTTCGTAATGATGTCACGTACTATAGGAGGGGAAATGTCAAGTTCAGTTTTACTTTGAGAAACTTGATTCATAGCTGAGCCAATTTTTCATGTCTTTTAATATACGTGGTGAACTCCAACTCTTGTCATCTATGTATACAGCATATACTATATGAGAATATTAATCCAGTTTGGAGCACTATAAGTAATTTAGTTGAATCTAATATTGTCTTCACAGTCAACAGTCACCATCCCATTGTGTCCTCTAACAGTGAAAGGCACTTTGACTATCTTATTAGGTTGTATTGCATTCCCCAAACACCTCTTCAAAACATTTTAAACCTGTAAGCGCCTCAGTATGCTAAATGTGCGAATGGTCAACTGCCTTTGAAGCGTTGCTCTATAAATTCATTGAATGTTTGAATTTATATAGTTTGTCTCAGTCTAGCCTTCGCAGCTGTTTAATCTGGCAAATAGTTTGATTTGTGATAAGGTTTTGTTATGACTTGACAGCACATTATAAAAGGAAAATCTGAAAAATAATAAACATTTCTTAGTTGCTTTACTCAGAACAGTTTCACTGTAAGACAAATGGAGACGATAATTTATTATCAAATATGTAAATGTATGTTTTACACACAGGCCATGACTGATATATTTTCAACAGAAAGACTGATTTACCTCAGCTTACATACATTTTCTTTTTTGTTGTTTCTATGTAGAGCTCTTCCGTGTCTCCTTCAGCCAGTTTTCGGGCTGGAGAGAAGCACCGGAGTTCAAGTGATTATTCTTCCGACAACAAGAAACAGAAGACGGAGGATAAGGAGCTGACCTCCTCTCGCTATGTGAGTGAAGATCCGATGAACCTTTTCAGTAGAGAAGATTCAATATTAAGCCAATTTTTGTTGGAATGAGAATATATATGTCTCTTTTAATCACTTGACCTCTGTATTGCTATAACTTTGTGTTAGTTTGGGTGTAAATGGAAGCCTGCTGTTTTACCGTGTTTGCAAACCAACTTTGGGCTTTTTAAAATTTTATTTCTTTTTATCTTGTTCCTTAAAACCTATTTGTATTTATTATTATTTATGCATTTTTTTATTTTATGTATTTGTACAAATTACCTATTTGATATGTAGCCTACTTGCCTTATTGTGTTTCAGTCTTTATTTTTTTCCTAATTTTTAGCTGTATTAATTTTGTTTGAATATACTTGCAAATAAATGAAGGCACTAAGGGGTTAGTATACAATCTAATGGACTTTTTACAGAGCTGGCAATAGATGTACACAGATGTTGGAGTTTGGCTGTGAAGTTGTGGTCTTCCAGTATATGGCCCATACCTTTTTATGATGATAATGCACCTGATTTCTTTGTTATATTCTGGGTTCTAAGATAATAATTTGGTTAAACACACATATTCAGATCTCTCTGTCATCTGCAATCAATAAATTAAGGTGATAATAGTACTTGTACGAGTAGATTTATAAATAAATAATAATAAATATGATTTATATAGTGCTTTTCAGAAAGAACTCAAAGACACTAAAATGAGATTAAATGGCATTTTGTGTCAATCCCAGGAAAGTGATGGAGAGAAGAGTGATGAAAACTTAGTCGTGGATGTCTCCAATGAGGTATGAAACTATTTGCCATGATGTCATCATCTGTATTACCTGCTCAAAAAAGGAAAGTGAATATCATCATAATGCGTGTACACGCTCCTAAGGATCCAGTGTCTCCTCGAGGAAGCCCCGCCCACTCTCCCCGGGAGAACGGATTGGACAAAAATCGCCTGGTGAAGAAAGATGCACCGCTGAGTCCTTCTTCCATCGCCTCCTCCAGCAGCACACCTTCATCCAAGTCCAAAGAGATTAATTTGGTGAGTCATTTGGGTAATTATATCCTTCTGATCTTTTTCATTATTTCTCAAGGTAGTTTTCTATTTTTAGACAATTTGACAAAAGTGAAAATCAGAAGCAATTATTGGAAAGAGGCTGTGCAGAGGAAAATTAAGGTTCAGTGTCAAAGACTGGAAACTCGGATGCAGAAAAGAATACTTCATGGAGTTTTACATGAAGAGTTCTGCTGTTAAATCAGGAAATGTCTTTGAACTACAAATTCCCTCTTTGTTTAGTCATCTGTGAAGATTCGTATGTTTTCTTGCAGAATGAAAAGTCCACAACCCCCGTGTCTAAATCCAGTACCCCTACATCCCGCTCTGAGGCCCCCACACCAAGCAGTACATCCACCCCAGGTTTGAGGTCTGCACCAAGTAAACCAACAGGAGTTGAGACACTGGGTGAGTTTAAAAACATTGATAGTGAGATAGTTGCTGTGAGGTGGATGTTTGTGAAAAGTGATACCAAGTCAGCATTTTTCAGCATACAGCAGGTGGAGGTAAACCTATGCCTTTTTTGGTCAAAACATCATGTTTGAGATTTAATTTCAGACACAAGTGTAAATCCTGTCTTACTAAAAATACTAACCCTAACCCTACTTCAAGCGTAATTACCATGGCTCTGCCTTGTAGCTCCCGGTCTTCGCACACCGCTGGCAGTTCCCTGCTCGTACCCCGGTCCGTTTGGAATGGTTCCTCACCCGGGCATGAATGGAGAGCTGAGTGGAGCAAGCGCAGCCTACACCGGCCTGCATAGCATCTCCCCGCAGATGAGTGCAGTGGCTGCCGCTGCTGTGGCAGCCTACGGACGCACGCAAGTGGTACCAGAACATTCCCAGACACCAACACTTATTATATAAACACATTCCATGTTACCTCTTATGTGTCATTGGTGCATGAATGTGCAAAGAGGACTATGTATATACATAGAGTGGTCAACAAGACTAGAAAAGTCCCATACAAATAGAATCTATTTACCATATTCCCTTTAACAAATCAATCTTGATTAGGAAAATTTGTCTTGCCATTCAGTATATTCCTATGACTCCTAATATTAAACCATTTAAGAACATGCTGTGTTAGCATTTGTGTTTTGTTGAAACACTGTCAATGTGTCTTTAGGTGGGATTTGATCCTCACCACCACATTCGTGTCCCTAGTCTTCCTCCCAACCTGTCAGGAATTCCCGGTGGAAAGCCGTATGTTTCCTCTCCTCATTGTTGAACAGCACGATTGCATCAAGAAAGTCAACAAAATGAACATTGAATTAATCCTGTTTGCTCTTAACTCTCTTGCTTTCTCTCGCCTGGCTACTCTATCCATGCAGAGCTTACTCCTTTCATGTGAGCGCAGATGGACAAATGCAGCCTGTGCCTTTTCCTCCCGATGCTCTGATCGGCCCTGGCATCCCACGGCATGCCAGACAGATCAATACTCTGACCCATGGGGAGGTGGTGTGTGCTGTTACCATCAGTAACCCGACACGCCATGTGTACACCGGCGGCAAGGGATGTGTGAAGGTGTGGGACATCAGTCACCCTGGCAACAAGACCCCTGTGTCCCAGCTGGACTGCCTTGTGAGTGCCACAAGTTGATCTTTTCATCCAGGACAGTGATGAGGTACATAAATGCATCGGAGTGCCGTGTGAATAGCTCTGAATGACAATGCTGTCTCCATCCCATCAGAACAGAGATAACTACATTCGTTCCTGTCGGCTACTTCCTGATGGACGGACTCTCATTGTCGGGGGCGAGGCGAGCACCTTGTCCATCTGGGATTTAGCTACACCAACTCCGCGTATCAAAGCGGAACTAACTTCATCCGCCCCGGCGTGTTATGCTCTGGCCATCAGCCCTGACTCTAAAGTTTGCTTTTCCTGCTGCTCCGATGGAAACATAGCCGTCTGGGATCTCCACAACCAGACTCTGGTTAGGTAGGTTGCAGCCGAGCACACTTGGTTGATAACCCAAGTTCGATAACATGGCAAATTATTAAAACTTATTATGTCTAACTGTGAGTGACTTACTGAAATGAGAACCAGTTTTGCCTCATATTTCTTCCCTCTAGGAGGGCATATATGCTGATGTTTCTTCAATCTTTGATGGTTAATCACCAAAACTATAAAAAATAGTCTATGATTTGTACTCCATCTAAATCTTGAATGCATTATTGTCCACCTTACGTCCTACAGTGTTGCCTTTTAGTAGTTGGCACTGCATACTGACTTGTTTGACTTTGACCAAAAACCCACTAAAATATCTTTAAGCCTGAGGCTTACAGAACAGCACAATGCTATGCTAAAGCCTCTAACCACCCCTCATTTCTGCATACATTACCAGAAAATCTATTAAATCCCTTTCCTCATTTTATTCCTCATATTATTTAAAAAATTTATTCGTTTTTGATTTGGATGAACACTATTAATCAGTCTGCGTCTGTTGTGTTTTCCTGCAGGCAGTTTCAAGGCCACACTGATGGAGCCAGTTGCATCGACATCTCTAATGATGGGACCAAGCTGTGGACAGGAGGCCTGGATAACACCGTCCGATCCTGGGATCTAAGAGAAGGGAGGCAGCTACAACAGCATGACTTTACCTCCCAGGTACAAAGGAACTCACACAGTTCAATTCAATTCAACGTTATTTTTATAGTGCCAATTCATAACAACGTCATCTCAAGGCGCTTCACAGATGATCAGTTTAAGCCAATCTGATTGTCATACATTCATATATACTAGCTAATTAATAACAAATAGCCAATTTAAGGAAACCAACAGATTGCATTGAATCTAGTCTACGATCCATCCTCTTCTGAGCTGCTTGAGGCGACAGTGGAGAGAAAAACTCCCTTTTAACAGGAAGGTAAAACCTCCAGCAGAATCCGGCTCAGGGAGAGCGGCCATCTGCCTCGACCGGTTGGTGTGAAGACAACAGAAAGGATGATCGTAGACGGAGAACAGAAAGAGAGAGCCCAAAGAGAGGATAGAAAGAGAGCATAAAAAGAGAGGATAGAAGGACACACAGTCATCCATCGAGATCTGCTGAGAGAGAAATATGTTAATTATGGCAGTGCTGTCATATGTTCATACGTGAGAGATGAGGAGCAGAGAGATGAAGGCCAAAAGCCCTGTGCATCATGGAAGGACCTTCAGTAGTCTAATCCTATGGGAAGCATAACTAAGTGACGGCTAGCCACACCTAACAATAGGTTTTTATCAAAAAGGAAGGTTTTAAGGAAAAAGGTTTTAAGTCTGATCTTAAAGGTAGAGAGTGTGTCTGCCTCCCGTACTAAAGCTGGGAGCTGGTTCCATAAAAGAGGGGCCTGATAGCTGAAGGCTCTGCCTCCCAGTAGACCTGCAGTCTGAGAGGGAAGTGTTCTCTTAGGAACATAAGGAACTATGAGATGTGTGATATACACTGGAGCTTGGTTGTGAAGAGCTTTATATGTGAGAAGAAGGATTTTAAACTCTATCCTGGATTTAACAGGAAGCCAATGAAGATACGCTAGAACTGGAGAAATATGATTTCTTTTGCTGGTTCTCATCAGAACCCAGGCTGCAGCATTCTGGATCAGCTGGAGACTTTTTAGGGCACATTTAGGACAGCCCTTCAGTAAGGAAATACAGTAATCTAGTCTCGAAGTGACAAAGGCATGGACTAGTTTTTCTGCATTACTCTGAGACACAATGCCCTTGATTTGGGCAATATTACGCAGGTGGAAAAAGGCAGTTCTAGAAATCTGTTTCATATGCAAGTTAAAGGAAAAGTCCTAGTTAAGAAAATCCTGGTCACAGAAACAGAGTCCTTGATAAAACGTATGAATCAAGCTATTTCTTTACCTGCATGTGTCTGTTCCAGCAACAGTAACAAGTAACAAGCTTAGAATTGCGCAGATGATTTTTTTCTTTCATTATTTTATGCTTAAAGCAAAGGGAGAATGTCACAGATTTCTAAAATTGTCCATCACAAGATAAGTCGCTGCCATTTACAGCTGGTGTGATTACTGTCTCAGCTTTTGATGTATTACAGTAATTTACAAGCTCAGTTCAGAGCGTTTAACCCACACTAAAGGCCAAACTCGGCTGAGGTTTTGATTTTTTTTGTCCTGCTTTTTGTCCTGCTCTCAAATACTCTTAACACTAATAATACTTATAGTTGGAATATACTTTTTTCAGCTGAGAAGAAAAGCAGCAATAGTAGAACATTGCTGCAATTTTCCCTAATAGACCCATTTTAGTCTTGGTGTGCACATGAGAATGTGAGTGTGCTTTAAAGAGAGTTCAAAGAGGATACGGCTGATATGCTTTTTTATGCCCCCTCTTGAACATTTTACCACCATCCATTTCATAAAAAAATAATACCACTGTGTTTTATGAGATTTTTTTTAAGTGATGTTCATTAATTTTTTTTTTTCTTTTTAAGTCTTCACCATGTGTGAAAATATTATGTTTGTTCAGCTATATCTGTCACTCATCCTGTTTTTCACGTACTGCCATTAAAACAGGATGTTTCTTTGGTTGCAGATCTTTTCACTGGGATATTGTCCTACGGGTGAGTGGCTAGCAGTGGGGATGGAAAATAGTAATGTGGAGGTCCTGCACGTCACCAAACCCGATAAGTACCAACTCCACCTGCATGAAAGCTGTGTGCTGTCACTCAGATTTGCTCACTGTGGTAAGAATCCGGCGTATTGCTGTATTTATTTATAAAACTGTCATGAAATGCAATATTTCATTCATTTTTTTTTTCTTTTCCATATAAATGGACACAGAAAAAAATAGGAACAGTTAAATACAATATATATTTTAAAATACATAATTGATAATTTTGTAGAAAGCAAAACTGTCTACTTATAAAAGGGGTTCGGCTTCTGTCTAAATCAGTGATTAAAAAAAACAAAAAAGAAACTATTTCATACAATATTTGTCCAGATTTAGGCTTTCAAACAACATGGTTAGGTTTAGGCGTTTAAAAATTACATAGTTAGGGTTTATGAGAGCATCCTCTTTACTCATACTTATTATAGAACCTTCAAAGCATCAGTATTATACTGTATTAAATTAGGCCACCAAATGTTCACTTTTAATATTTGACTTTTTTTTTGTCTTTTCCTAAGATTATTTCACATTTGGTTTGCTAGTGAAGTAAAACCTGACAAGTAGCTTTCCCTCTTGAAAGCACCTCTTGAATTTTTAAATGGTCCCTGTAGTTTCCCCTACTTGCTTCTTTGGGGAGAATGAAGTACGGAGTCTCCCACTGTTTGCTGTCATAGACGTAGCCACCATTATCTGCTGGTTTGTTGTAGACCTCAGCTTTTGCCATCTTGGTTCTTTTTGGGCTTAATATTCACCACAATTAAATGAGAGGGAGAGATTAGTTACTCTTTCATACATGCCTTATACATATTATATGCATAGAAAGTGCATACTATTACAAAGATAAGCTTTTAAGTATTATTAAGAAGAATTATACTGAGGCATACTAAGTAAAACCAACAAGCAAATGTCTTCTATCACAGCTTTAGTACTAGTTTTACATTAAGCCTGGTGAATATGTCAATTTTCTGCAGTTGCCAACTAGATCTGTAGATCTAAATGTAGATTGTTTAATAATGTGACTACAGTACAATGATAATATAAGATAATGATAATATACATATATAGGTGATTGAGACATGTATTAATTTTGTCACTCTCTGCAGGGAAATGGTTTGTGAGCACAGGAAAAGACAATCTGCTCAATGCATGGAGAACCCCATATGGAGCCAGCATATTTCAGGTTAGTATGGGAGAGCATACAAAAAGAAAATAAAAATGCATTATTTTTAGAACTAAGAATCCATATGCAACACTGCTTTATCACCAGGAGGTTCACTGAAAGGTTCCCTCATGATAAATTTAAATCTTTGTAGGAAGACAGTCAACAAAAAGGCTAAATGCTCAGTTATTGAAAGATGTTATAAATTTATTGAACTATGTACCCTCATGTAGAGGTGCGCAGTACAACTGAATCGTTCTCAGGTCTCACTCAGTGAGTGTGTGCATCACAGACAGAGCATGTGTGCTTTAAACTCTCATGCAAAACAAAGAATTGAAGAGAGTTCTACCTTTTCTGATTTATTGATGGATTTTTCTTTCACATTTTTCTGTAAAATTATGGCATTATCCTTCTCCTTTTGTTTTCTTTCTTCTCACAGTCAAAGGAGTCATCCTCAGTACTGAGCTGCGACATCTCCATAGATGATAAGTATATTGTGACGGGTTCAGGAGACAAAAAAGCAACAGTCTATGAGGTCATCTACTAGGGGAAGCTGAACCACGATGTCAAGCTTACACCTGGGCCTGAAGCCTCCATCATTCTGTGTACAATTTTTTATGTGTATAAAATTTGAACGGAACAAACCAGACATTTTCCTGGACCTGCTTGCTGGTTGTGGATCAAAGTGAACATGTGGACAAGCACAGAGATTTTTTTTTCTTCACGTTTTTAGGTGGCTTTTTGTAGTTGTGAGGATGAGTGAAAGTCCACGTGCACTACATCTGGAGTGACCAGATTACATTCCTTTAAGTAAAATTTGACACAAGCCTCTGGTATAATAGATTTTTTTCTTTTTTTCCCCAACATGTAAACAAGCAGCTATGACTCAAACATCATTGTTCATGTTTGCTTATGTTATTTGTATATACCCAAAGGTTTCAAGGTACTGGTACAGAGGACAATTAACCAAGGATGACTTCAAAACGGCTTTCTAGAAAACTTGCACTGTATACCCCTAACTAAAAATTAGGGCGTAAATACCATTTTTGATGTTAATATGGGATAATTGCAGAAAAAGTCAGAGTAGTGAAAAGTTCCCTTTTTAAATAATAAAAAAAAACTCAGTCCATCATTACATATTCATCCTGATTGCCTGCATAATTTTTTTCAGAACTGCAACTCACACAGCTTTGTCATTTATTTATAAGACACAACCCCAGAGGAAACAGACAGGCGAGACATTTATTTACATGGAAGTATTTTGCAAAAAAAAGATGCAGTTCATTGCCATTTTGATTTTAAAACTTGTAAGATTTTTTTTTACATCTATGTTTAAATTTAAATATCAAAAGCCTAAAAAAAATACATTACAGCTGCATGATAAATGGGTGCTTTATGTGAAAGGTCCCCCCAATAATGGAAGGCTTTCTTAATCTCTCAGAACTCCTTCAAGGACCGACTAATTTAGAGGCTAATTGGTGAAAAAGGTGACATACAGTAGTCGTTGAAGAAATAAAGGGATAATAAATCTTTTAAAAAGTATTTTACTTCTTTCCAGAGAGAGAAACAGTAACATTGCAAGATATGAAAAGTCAGGAGACCCTTAGCTTAGCATAGCATAAATGTTGGCTGCAGAGATTTTCCAAAAACAAAAGGGGTTTACCGAACATAAATGCTTAATTTGTTTATACTATATCATTCCCCACTTTAAACAAAAATATTTTGTGTTATATTTTTCTCTCTTTGAACAGATGAGGTAAGTTTGTAGTTTGTTACGGTTCATCATGCTGAACAAGTTACAGTTTTTTCTCCATTGCTGGGCTCATTTCTTGAAACAGAAATTACATTGTCATAACTACATGGACAAACTTCCGAACCATTTGGAAATTGTTCAAAGCACAATTGCATTTCTTATTCTTTTCATAAAATTGCAAATACCTCAGTACATGTTCCAATTAGTCAGTACATCTTCGAAAATAATAAAGTACAGTTAGCCTACATTTAGGACAATGTCCAAGTGAGTAGATTTTGTTGATCTAAACTGGTTGCTGATTCTAAGTTTAATGGTTGTTCTCTCCAAAACGTGTCTGCATCATTTCCGTCCATAAGTCATCACATGCCCAACAGTCTGCTCAGTCGTCAAAATTAGTCAAGAATATCATATCATTAATACTATATATTAATTTCTTGAATGTATCGCCAAAGGCACAATACATTTTTGGGGACATTGACTATTTGTATGAGAAATAAATTTCATTTGGACACATGAGTGAACAGTTCTGGGAGAGATATCAGCTTTTTGAATCATCTAGGTTATTTTCTGAAAAACAGAGTGTCCAATCTGTTTCAAGAAATGAGACAAAGTAACTGAGATGAATGTTTCCATTTTGGTGGCACTGACTATTCACATGGGGAGGAACTTCTGAAGCATGAGTGAACAGTTTTGGGAGAGATAAGAGCTTTTCCATGGGGTTGTGCTGAACTGTAAGACTGTGTTGCCAAAGGATTTTAGAGGTTTGAGTATATAATTTATGTCTCAAGAAATGAGCCAAAGCAATGGAGAAATACTGTAAACATCTTAGTATTTCACACAATTAATTTTGCTCATTTAATCTATTTATTCAAACAGCTTGTTATACAGTAAGTACCTTCATATTAACTTTTTTTTCATCAGTGTTCCCTAAATGTTTTTCTATTTATTTACTGTTATTTTCTCCTGTCATCCAGTTTCAAAGTGTGTGAGCTCAGTCCATCTGTGTGCATGTGTGTTGTGTGCTTGTTTGGACCTTGTGGGCACTGAACGAACAAACTAACAAGACTGCCCTTGGTGTCCTCACTACTGACTGACCTTTGTACTTGGTCCTGCCCTTCAGTTTGAGCTCCATTGGATTCCTGCTTACCGCCTCCTGACACATTTCAGTAAAACTGATTTATTGGTGTTTTGAGGTCAAACACCTTCCATTTTCAGCCTGGATTTTCAGCAAAGACTTTTCGGCTTTTATCTGAAAAACAAGTGGTCTGCAGTAGTGCCAGGGTTTATCTGGCATTTACCACCTTTAGCTTGTAGAAATAACAGTGCCTTTTTGCTGCTATGCTTCTGTCATTTCGTCCTGCTGATTGTTAAACAGAATACAGCTAAAATGTCTTATGATATAATTTTTTCTTTTTCCTTCAATAGGCTGGAGTGTTTAAGTGTACATGTTGCAACATTAAAGGATGTTTTTTTTTCTCAAATGTTCAGCATTAACATGTCTTATCATCCACTCCTCCTTTGAAATAATCAGGACCAAACTCCTCTTTATGCTACTACATTGCTGAACAAGTGCATGTAAGATAGACTATCCATGGCTTTTACAGTTGTAGTTAAAGCAGTGGTTGAGAATCCCTGTCCCTGAGGCCCAGTCTTGCAGGTTTTAGATTTTTCCTTGTCTAATTAAAATGAATTAATCAGAGCTTGGTATGCAATTGGATAAATTAAATTTGAATCAAGTGTGTTGGGGCAGGAAAACATTGAAAACCAGCAGCATTGCAGCCCTATAGGAGAACCAAATTGAGTAGCCCTGGTCGGCATGAACCTGTTGTGTCTGCGGGCTGTCTTATATTGAAGAAGTCACCCTTTTCCAGCATAAGTAGTTTGACTCATTGTTTCTTTCTTTTATTTAACTTTAGAACAAAACCTTCTCATATGGCTTTGAAAATACGATGATAGAATAATAAGAACGACAAATGTGACCAAAATCATGTTTTTTTGGATTATCTGCTTTACTTTTTTAAACTGAATAGAGAATTTCTCAGTATGAACGTGCTGGAGGTCTTTTTCTACCCTCATTTTTTTTCCTCTTGTCTATACATGCAACTGAAATGGCTCTTAAGGAAAGAATGAATTCTTCAAGTGTTTGAGCATGTCCTTAAGCTCTGCAGCAAATCCATACACATCAAATCTTTGTTTAAAGTTTAATTCTGTCTTGCACTAGGGAAATGTCTTTTTTTATTGAAAGGCAAAGAAGTCCCCTTCAGTTAGTACACCGACATGAAGGCAAAAGGCACATTTTACCATTTTCACTGGCATAAAAAATAAAGAGTCCAACAAGTTTCATCAGAGGTAATCTACTGTTATGATATCTTTGCGATTTACCTGCTAGCTACACAGGCTGCGTGTTCAGAAACCTGGCTGTTTGTTTTTTTATTTTATTTGCCTTTTCCATTTTTTCTTTTCTTTCTCCTGTTTTCTTCTGTCAGCTGCTCTTTTTAACTTGATGTTTTTCTTTTTGTTCTGCTCAATGAGTCAAGAAATCTGGTAAAACTCTTTTTAGTGCATCAAAGACTCTAGAAATCACAAAATGCTAAATTTTGGTTGTAGCCTACTCGCACTCATGTAAAGACCCAAACCTTTTTGTTTCTTGTCTCATCTGATTGTTACCAGTTAACATGAGCTTATACAGTAATGATGTGACATACAATAATGATGTATAGAGCACCTTGGTTGACCGAGCTCATAAAGGTGTTATAATCGACTGTAAACATGTAATTATGTGAGCTTACAGCAGAAAGAAATTTCCTGTTGCCAGTTGAGCTTTCATTCAGCACAAAATGCCTTTGCTCTCTTTTTCTAGTCTGTGGTTGATTTTAATAAATTATTGTGTGAAGTATTTTTCTGAGTGTCGTTGACTCAAATTGCTATTGATTCAAATGAAATATCCCAAACAAACCAAGCTGTTGTTGCATCAACAAGCCATTAAAGATTATTAATTGCTGAGTGATACAGGAATCTTCCAGATTATAAGCAACACCCTCTGTTTGTATTATTTGTCAGGCAGCTTGTTTCCCTATTTGCTTGAGAGAAAATTTGGATAAAGCAGTCTCTTCCCCCCTCCAAAACCATCATAGAAGCTGCAACTGGACTCAGAGTTATTTACCATGCATGCACATCCGTTAATACAGTTCAAACTTGGGCCATATTGAAAGTGATCCGTAATCATTACTAAACCTTGTCTTAATTTTCCTGGAAGATTTCATTAACTGCACCATGGGTTTCACTAAAAACATAGTAAATTCGAAACAAACTATGAAATTGAGGAGCCGTTTCCTAGTTACACATCTTGGAGCAATGCTTTGTAATAAGAATGCAGATTTATATAGTTGTGTTTTCTCCGCTGACCCCATAGAAAAACAAACAGACTTTTAATAAAAGATAACAATCAAAGACAAAAGATCCATTCTTACTGCTAAAAGATATTAAATGCTCATTATAAATCCCATGACTTTTCCCATTGCCACTGCTATACTCATTTTTCATCTCTCAGTTCACACATTTATATGACAAGCTGCTAATGGCCTCATTATCAACCTCCCTATTTTCTGTCAATGCCCAGGACTTTGAGAATGCAATGGTTTCCCTGGTGTTGTACAGTGATATTACAACACTAGTTCACAAAGATGAGAAAGCCAGTCACAGACAGACATTTGATAGCAGTAAAGTTTGCTTTACTAAGTGCTGAGTGTCTGCTTTTGAATTTGTGTACATGAAAACACCATAGCATCAGTTTCTAGTTTGTCACTTTTATTTGTTTACTCATATTTGAATTTCAGGTAAAAACAGCTGATACACTGTGTAATAACTGTTTGTCTATAGAGCTTAAAAGGGAAGGCATTAAAACTGTGAGATAGCAATGATTCATTATGCCTACTATATTGTGTTTTAAAGACCAGAGTTCTTATTGCATATTAGCAAACATCAGCTACAATCTGCATTGGTATGATATATCTAACCCTTACAATGTAAGTCAGAAAAAGTTGGGAAGCCATGTAAAATGTTAGTAAAAACTAATTATTTTTACAAATTTCATACACTATATCATAACTCTGTAATGCAAAGATTTCTGTCGTTGGATAAATCAAGATTTGAATTCTTTTTGGAAACTATGCATAGCATATCCTGAAGAATAAAACATATGTGATTAATCCTCTGTGTCCACTTTCATGTACAACAACAATAAAAGGTTCAGTCCTGACTTGTGTGTAGCAGTCCTATTCTGCATTCATATGCAGTGGGCTGTGTAAAACAAGAGTTTCAAGTGTTTTACTGTGGCATTTCAGTACAAGCTGACAGGTCAGCGCTAGTCTCAGTCTAACCTACCATTGTGAATGTGCTGTATTCATGCAGAGCAATGCGCTGGACTTGCTAAAGTGGATTAAGTGATCTAAGTGAGGTCTGTGGAGGAGGATGCTCCACCATTACAGTGAATGATACTTCTGTTGCAGTTCTCCAATCAGCACTTCACACAGCCAAAAGTGGGAGAGAAGGAGGAAAGGTGGGGATGCAATGTGGGAATGAGCCACCCTACTTCAACATTTTATATTAAGAGCACTCACAGCATGCAAATTACCCACTTTCCTGAGAAGCACATAAGTTGGATTAAACAAACAGGCCACAAAACCAAAAGGCCTGGCGCCATTACCGTTGATGTGTTGGTGGATTTGGCTGCAAAGATAGCATTTAGCTACCTTATAAGACAATACTTAAATGTTCTTTTTTTCTTAAAAGATTTGTTTGTTACTACAGTAAACCCCTTTAAATAAGAATGCTAGAGACCTCACAGTCTGCTGAAATGATGTTTGCAAAGTATACGATTTAATTACAGCTCTTTTCCATTGTCAAAGCTGCTCCAATGTTTAACAACACCGCTGGACACTCAAAAGGAAGATTTCTGATATGAACAAAGATTATACACTTTCCTCTTGCAGATCAGGAGGACGAGCACTCGTCTACAAACAGGAAAGCGTGTGGATTGTTTCAAGGCTTCCCCCTTGATTACAGCCCCAGATGTCTTTGGGCAAGACACTGTACCCCAAGTTGCCTCCCTATGTGTCTGCAGGGTTTGAATGTGTGTAATAAGAGAAAGCCCTGAGTAGGCCTTTCTAAGAATGGAAGTGCTGTAATAATAAATGTGATTTGTGAAAGAGATGTCGTGTCAAAGTGTTTGAGTGGTCAACATGTGACTAGAAAAGCGCAGTATATGAACAGTCCATTTATAATTCAGAAATGGTAGAATCTTCTACATAAAAGTGCACAGGTGTGATAAAAATATTTGTAATGCTCATAAATGGCAGCTGAAAATAAAAGAAAGAGGAAATCCCTATCTAGAAGCAAGCATGGTTACCTAAAGTAAATAAACAATTCATTGAAAATATCATGGCGTTAGAACATTTTTAAGTGTTTAGTTTTTTCCCCTTATGTTCACATTAATGAGGCACTCCAGAAAAAAAACAGATCTCTCATGCTGCAAAAACATATCTTACTACACTGACGGTTTCTCAATGAAAACAAGGAGGGAAATCAGTGTAAGCAGAGATTACTCTGCTCCACTGCAGGTTAAGCCATGTATCTAATGTCTTCTAGTGCGTTTTTAATGGGATTATGGTACATCTATAAGGCTTACAGGATTCTTTTTCATGGCCTTGTACGTTACATTTGACAATATCTGTCCTTGACTGGCTTACTAATTTTACTCTTCTCCCATTTTTCACCTTGCCAGTACCATCACATCTCTGAAAGAGATTGGACGAGAGTACATAGGAGGGAGCACATCCTTCAGCGTATCTGGTGAAGTAAATTTGACAGTGATCCTGTAATGAGATGAAAGATTTGCGAGAAGCTTTATACTTTGGCGCAATTCAAAGTGACATTTCTCGCAACAGCTGATGCTGCTAACAATTTCCTGCCCTGTTACAGGGAGAACTGATGATTAATTCATGTCTCTGCCGTTTTAACGAGGTTGTGCCCGTTAGTGGGCGGGAGAGGGGTTGTGTGGTGGGGGGATTGCACTCTGCAGAGCTTTGATATCCTACATTCAAGGCTGTGTCACACATTAATGACTTCTTTGAGCTGTGAAACGAGCATCATTATCTCTTTCCAAAAACGGAAGGATGAGAGATTTCAGCTCCGCTTGTATAAAGACAGGGGAGGAATCAACCACTGTGTATGTGTGTGTGCACATGTACAAGCAAGTGTTTGAGGGACACTTGAGGACTGCTAGCTGCACCTGAGTGAGAGGTTGGAAAATGGCGTCTTTTGCCACTTTTAATTCAACACAAACTGACAATTCTTTCTTTTTTAAACAGAGTTAATTTTTTAAAAATCTAAAATGATGCTTGATTAATTTATTTTTCCTAAACTGGGTTCATTTGAATTATTTTGAAGGGCATACAACCTTTGTCCACCCACGTTTTTCACTCTTTTGAATACAGACTGCTTTTATGTGACTGATGAAGAGTAAGAATTTACTTTTATTATTCATGTTAATGATCTCAAAGAGCTCATTCAAAACTAGTTCAGCTCAACCTCAGCTTGAACTTCCAAATCTCGGAATAGACCTTTTTACAACAGACGTTGCTATTCATCTTAGCAGGAAAATAATCAGATAAGCTAAAGTTAAAGGTCCAGTGTGTAAAATTGGGCTTGGCCTATTGACAGAAAGGCAATACAGTGTTCATAGTAGTATGTTTTCATTAACTTATGACCGGGTGACAATAAAGTTTGCTATGATATTTTGCATTTCTATCATGTTTAAGTCTGGAACTGACATACAAAAGACATAATTACGCATGCACCCTGTGCCAACTGGATTTCAGCATGACAACAGCATCTGCTAAAAGAGGTTGCTTACTTTATATTAGACATCAAACCTTGTTTAAAAAGAACTTTTGTAAAAGTGTGCTGTTATTCACTTACATTTGTAACAATAGAGGTTCTCAAGGTCAAAATACATACAACAATATAGCATATATGGATATATGTAAAATATAAAGAAATAATTGTTGTTAAAGATCTAACTGATTATATTTTTTAAAATTTAATTATCTTATATATTAGATTCAAATAACAGTTTCAAAACTAAATAACCTTGTAGATTTCTTGCATAAAATGATAATTTTCATGTCAATAACTGATCTTAACATAAACACTTCACTAAAAGAACAGTGATTTTATTATAACAGGAACTATAGAACTAGAATCTTGTGAAAGATAGAACAAATTCTGAATGAGGGCTCAATAGTCTAATGGTAATTAAAATATAAACAACTTGACCTTTTGTTTAAATCATTTTTACAAATAGCCTTTAGAAGAGAGAGAAATAAATAAAAGTTTAATCATTTCTCTTAGCAATCTATTGATGTTCAATCACAGGATGAAGGTCATGTGAGAGGCTTGAGAAATACGGTCACTTCAACAGTATTCTTAACTTGTACAACCATGTTACTGTAGTAGCCTAAGGTAAACAAACCAGACTGATACTACATATTTTTCATGGCCACTGTAGGTTGTTTTTTAATATATATGTTTTCAAAGGGATGATGGCATGGCATTTAAGCTGAACTATGCATGTAGAACTACCTGATTTCATTACATTCTTCAAAACCGCCCTTTTAACTTGACATCAAAGATCTCAGTCAGCACATCCAGTGAGTCAGCAAATACATAAGATGGGCTTTAAACTCAATTTATTCTTTGAGTTTAATGTATGTCTATGGTTGTGGCAATGCTGTGAAAAAGTTAACACTCCTGTTGGGTGTATCTGTCTGGAAATATTTTAAGTGACTGCTAACTGACTTAAAATGCCTTTTGGTCATCATTGTTCTGTGCAAATGTTGCAGTATAGCCTATGTCACTGTGCCTGTGAAGTTTAGTCCCTTCTAAGTAGCTCACTGTTTCTTTACCTTCCCATCACAGCTCTTTTTTCTTTTTCAATTTAAAGAGTAGGATTAACATGCGCGGTTCCCTTCAGACATCACATATGCCCCAAAAACCCCAAAACGTCAGTAATGGATACACTGAAGTATCCTGACTTGAGCTTCTCCGTCATGCTTCCTCTTTCCTCTGCGTAAATGTTAGAGCTTTAATACTGTGTATATTTTACTGTGAATGATTTTGGAATAGCAAGCAGGACAAAGGATTGATTGAGTCAAGGAGTTTGAAATTAGGGGAATGATATGAGACTGTTTATTCTACTCACTGCTTCCCTTGTGGATTGGTCCTGCAGTCGTCTATACACACATCCAGACATCTAGAGCCATCATCGGCTTGGAATTTATTGATTTATGGCTTGATACATATGAACAGAAATTGAAAAATAAACTAACAATATGAATGCTTAATATAGATGAGTTCAACATATTTCATGACCAATGAATGTTTAGTAATTCTGCAACACATGCACACTGTTCAGCTGCTTCCCAGTACTCACTTCTTAGTTATCAAAATATTGAATCTATTCTTTTTTTCCACTTTTCAAAGAGTCTTTTCATGCTGCTACATTTATTCTGTCACTTTGCAGCTGCATCTGGGAAGGGTTCAAGGATCACAGAAAAGTAGACTGAGCTGGATGAGTGAGAAGGTTTAAGTTCACATACAGAGTGGAGGATTGTATATTCCCTAAGAAAACAGGAGCAGCCATTTGAGTGGAGGTCACGGACATTTCTTTGCATGGTGATAGAATAGGTAGGAGCGTTGGAGGAGAGAGGCCTCTTAAAACCAAATGAACTAAAAGCTCTTGGTTTGAATGCTCTTCAGTCCATACTCTGCCAAAGACACTCTAGCTCAAATAAAGCACTTGGGTCAGAAGTGATTTTTTTTTCTTTTTTAAGCTTTTAGGTCAACTAAGATTTCCACTTTAAAACCAACTTTAGTTCCCATCTCTGAACAAGATAAGGTATTTTTATGCCTGGTTTGGCTTGCTGAAGTATGCTGTGAAATAGAATTTTCTGTATATGTGAAACATTTTAAATATAAAAAAACATATGAATTTGTGAATCTTAAAAAACCAACCGCTTAAAATCTTAGAAGAGCGATGCTCAAAGACGAGTCTACTTAAATAGTAACAGAGAATTCTTCTTCTGACTTAATGTAACCACTTTTTCCGACTTCTAAACTAGATTACTGTTAAGGTTTTTAATTCAGCCTATGGACCGCATTTCAGATTTCTAAATGTACATTCTAACAATGACAAATAAAACTAAAGTGAAAGGAAAGTCACTCTCTCTCCCTCTTTTACTCACACACAGTAGACACACTCACACACAGGACAAGACATTATGTTGATGAGCTTTACTGTCCTGGAGAACATAAGCACTACTTAGAGTCATAATCTTCACAGTGAATTTAATCTTAGCCTGATATAGGTAAACCCTAAACAGAGTTTCATATAATGTATTACTTGAAAAAGCCCAGTCGTCATTGCGAATGAGAATTAGTTCTTAATTGTCTTATATGGTTAAAAACATATTTACATAAATAAAGGTTATAGATATATATTGCTCTTTTAAAAGGAAGCAGAATCCAAATATGTCACAGAGATATTGGATTACATCTTAAAACAAATCAGTTGTAGTGCATTCACAAACCACATGGTGGCAGGATTGGCATGTGATGCTTTGGAGGTGATATTTTAAGCGATCTAGAGGCCACATATTATTCTTGTACTTTTCTTTACCTGAATTAAAAAGAACATAATTAGTAAGTGGTAGCTTAAAAAACTGAAAACCTTCTATCTAACAATCTAAATACGACAACTCTGATGTAACAAACCTGATCTTTATGAACAAGAGAAACTTGGGATCATTTTGAAAAGATTGTGTGACCCAGATTGGCTACTACCACTACTACTACCACTACTACTACTACTAATACTACTACTACTACTACTACTACTACCACTAATACTACTACAACTACTACTACTACTACTAATAATAATAATAATAATAATGAGCTTTTTGGAATATTTGCTCTTGAAATTGGGAATTGAAGAATGAAAAATGAAAAACAGGTTTTTTAAGCCCTCATTAATTCAATCTGGTCAAAAACTTCAGAAAAAGAAAATAGCAAAGAGTTACTATTTTGGCTTTGTCATATTATAATTTTAACTAGATAGATAGATGGATGGACGGACGGACGGACGGACGACAGACAGACAGACAGACAGACAGATAGACAGACAGACAGACAGACAGACAGACAGACAGATAGATAGCCATTACTGTCACTATACACATGTACAGTGAGTTTAAAACTTCACAGTGTAATACAAAAGAGATAACAGAATAGAAATATAAAATATATAAAAGACAAAATTTTACAATATGAAAAAAATAAGATAAAATAGGATAAAGTGCACTATGAAGAGCGGTGAAAAGAGAAAAACCTTATATGTTGTTATCACTTTTTTTTTTTTACTGTAACTCGTATTTCTGGATTAGCAAACTGAATCCACTCATAAACTTATTTTACTGAGTAAAAGGCTATGGGATTTGGCTATGTAGAAAGCCGTGTGTATGAACAGCAGGTGATGCTGTTTAAACGTCTTGCCAATCAAATTGCCCACAGAAGAAGAGAGCTGCAAGGTTAGCTAAAAAGCTAGCAGTTAAAAATTACACATTTAGATTGCTTTGAGTTTCGAAATGCTCCTTCAGTCTCTCAGGCCGTGGTTGCTTCGCGTGAGGACTTATCCTCTGGCTTGCACAAGAACTTACCACGCTGACAAAGTAGCTCGACTCGGCTCCCAGCCTGATAAGCACTCCTCTGAATTTCAGGTAGGTTAGCCTGTTGCTAAAGTTTGCTAGCCAAACTGTGATGTTAACGTATAGGATCTCTGCTCGTGTCACCGATCATCCAGGTGAGGAGAGTGAGAGCTGACGTGCAGGTTTAAACCACATGTATGTCATGTTATGTTCATAAGCATTACGACTGTAATGAATTTATAAAGAGACACGTATAACTAATTTCAGAGGTCAACACACCCCAAAGCTAAAAATGTTTTTAGCCCATGTTCACAAGGGCTGTGAACTTTAGGGTGTAATTTTAGTAAGTAAGCCCTCTGGTGATGTACACGCATTAGTTTAAATAATAAAAAAAAGGGCCACCGATAGACATAAACAACCATAACCTCTGACTTTCAAAGTTGGCTTTTGAACATGATCACTGCCACACTATTCATGAGTGGGAAATATATAAAAAAATGAATAATGTGCGACTTAGACGTAAATTATTCTAAACCTTTGCACTTGTATTGCATACATTTATTATCTACTTGTAATCACAGTGTAAAATCACGATGGTCTCATTCTGTTACACACCAATAAGTTCGGTACTAGAGAGCCTCGGTCCTTCACATTTTGGATCTCTCTCTGCTTCAACACACCTGGTTCAAATGAATGAGTCAACGAGCGAAACTTAATAAGCTGTTTGATAAATTTAATTTGAAACAGGGTTGTTGGAGCAGGGGAATATCTGAAACCTGCAGGATTGCGTCTCTAACACCGAACTTGCCTTTTCCCTGCAGTACACTAACATTAAAAACTAGATGGCACTAGAGACTCGTGTCTTTTAGACATTTTTTAAAAGTATTCATAGTCAGACTATTGAGTAATTATGTGCCACATTAATTCATTGTTATTCCAGCTGTGTACTTGCTTTGTCTTCATCTTCTAGTGACAATTGCAGTTTGATACAAAAATAAACAGTGGGAGCTGGGAAATTAACTTCTTTACTCCATTTAGTCCCAGCTCTACAATCATAATCTGCCCTATATAAGTGATGCTTGCCCCCTGAGACCATTACATCTTAAATGTGCATCAATGGCTGTTTTCACTAGAAATAGATGAAATGTGGTATTTGGTAGCTCACTTTGTATTTTGAGGAACTGTGCTAATGATCACTGATAGGACCGATTATGTATTAATTAATTATTCATCTGTTATTATGTGTTTCTCTTAGTTGCGCTCAATGACGATTAGTTGACCAAACTTTTCCTCTTTAAATTGCATCCGTTCATCAGTGGAAATCATTTAGACCAAAACTACGATGAATGAAGTCTTATTATTTTTCAGGAAAATTATGAGCGGATGCGAGATCTTGTTGATGAACTGAAAAAGCGGACAGAGAAAATTAAATTGGGTAAGTGTGGAAGCACCGAGTAGATCAATCAATCAATCAATCAAACTTTATTTATAAAGCGCTTTTCAAACAGAATGTGGCTCAAAGCGCCTTACATTTAAAAATATTCCCGTCCATTCACCCCACCCTCCACATCCCAATTAACCAACAATTACCATACCCCCCCTACACGCACACACACA
>JAVQJG010016210.1:0-10220 GCA_036024015.1 Craterocephalus amniculus | reverse complement strand
AGCTCTCATGGCTTCTCCTACCACTGCTACCACTGCTACCACTGCTGTCTTTGGACAGTGGGAGGAAGCCGGAGTACCCGGTGAGAACCCACGCATACACGTGGAGAACATGCAAACTCCACACAGGAAGGCCACAGTGTCTATATTTATATCATTAAGTATTCTTAAAAGTAACACAATAGATTTTCATAGACTGTGTTTTGACCACTGATTCAAATTTACCACCTAAAAGTATTTTCCAAAAAACAACTTTACAACATTACAAATGAAATCATTTGTGTATTGATCTTAAAAGATAAGATAACATACTGTAACCAAATTAAGGGGTTAAAATATTGAATTGATTACATGTGGGGCAGTTTTGGTTAAGGCTGATTTTGACTGAAATATCTGAGCAAAAAAGTGAAGAAAAAATAAATCACTAATGTTTTTTCAGGAGTTTTTGGGAGAGGACTTTTTTGTCCTCTAATCAGCTTAAATAGTAGTAAATGTTGTCCCACTGTCCCTTTCACCTTTAAGGAAAAAATTCAATTTGAATCAGAAAGTTCTTCAAGAAAAACTCCTTTTGTACAAGAAATCATCCCATATGGGTGTCATCCTTAAGAAGAGGTCTGTGTTTGTGTCTGCCTCAGTCTGACAATGGGGTACCACAACTAAAACTATGGCCAAAATTTTAGGGAAAAAAACATGTCCATTCAGGTACTTTTTCATTGAAAGTTCCTGATAACTTACAAGGATAAAAATCCTGCCTGTTCAACTAAATTTTCACCTTTCAGAAACAAATTCCCCGAAATAAAGAAAATAATAAAACTGTTTCAAAAACAAAGTTCAGAGAGAATGGAAGCAATTTACACATTTCTTCATTCAATATGCAGAATATCATTAAATCCTTCAATGAATCTGGTGGAATTTTGCCTTGTAAAGGTCAAGGGATCACACCTAAGCTGGACCACCATGGTCTTAATCCCTCAGACAGGACTACGTCATCAGCTGATGGGACCACAATAGAAAGGATTACTGTTAGAGACCTTTGTCAAGCACCTCAGTACAGAGTTAGTTAAATATTTAGAGTTGAATAAAACACTGAGCAGTAAAGAAGCTCAACTATAACCTTGTTCAGAGGCAGTGTCACCTTCCTCGGATAGGAGGGACCTGGGATGGACCTTCACACAATATCAACCTGTATCAAGGATACACCAATCAATCCTGTATATCTTTTTTTAATTTAGATGCTCTGTGCTTTGGATAAAAACAAAAAGTGCCACCCAGGCAAGTCCAGATTCATTAATAACGTTTGTTAATTAAATATTAGCACAACATAAAATCTTCCATGGAAATAGACAGGTCTCCATTCACTTACAGATCTTAAGCAATCTTTTCAAACGCTACAAATAAGAAATATGAATTAAATTTTAACTGATTGTTATTACATAACAAAAAGGTGGCGCTATAGTCTGTGTTGTTCATGGTAATGATTCAGTTGAAGAAGTAGTTGTCCAGGAAACCAAGCTTGCAGAGGAGAGAATAAACAGCAGTGAAAACAGAAACAATAGCAAAAACTTTGATCTGTGGGGATATCTGCAATACTTAGTCATATCTGGGAAATTGTTGCTCGGTTAAATGAGGAGCAGTAAGCAGTGATCACCCCAAGTCCCACTGAGTCTTAGACACAGGCTTTTACCGTTTTTTTCTGCATTTTTGGATTGTTTTCTTCCCAAATTGTGGCTGCCTGTATGTCAAGCTCACGAAGGCAGTTTTTATCTTTGTATTCTCATTTGTATTGGTTATTTGTCAATTGTACACAAAGAGAAAACAAATCATTTTCTGCCCAAAAAAAAAACAATAAATAAATTAATAAATAAGACTAGAAATGCACTCGTAGAGCGCAGACCTCCGCCAAGCTCCATTGGATTAACATTGGATGCAATGTTAACGAAAATTTCAAAGTGATCCAGAATCTGTAATCTCTTCGGGATCTTCACCAAAATCTAATCGATTGTTCCTTGCATCATTCCCAAGCTATCCTGAAAGTTTAATTGAAATCTGTGCTTAACGTTTTGAATTATCTTGTACACTGACAGACAGAGAAAACAAACGCCTGTTAAAACATAACCTCCTTGTCGGAGGTAATAAACTCCTACTGTTCAGTTCACTTTTATTCATACATGCACACAATCCTTTTCATCGGAGTCCAATTATAATCCAGTTAAATTATAAATCCAGTTTATTATCACTGGGTTAATAGAAACCAGCCATAAGAAATAATTTACCAATTAAGGAAACCATTCAATCTTCTATTTGATTCAATCCTTTGCGGCCCATAGCAGCAAAGGATGGATCAGGGCCACCAACCAGACCTGACTAGGTGATTTACCAAGAAGGAAAGTTTTGAGCCTATTCTTAAACTTTAACTGTTTTCTTCAGAGAAGATGAAGAAGCTCAGAGAAGATCCGTTTGCTCCTCGGTTCACTGCTGAATGAAGCAGAATCTATAGCAGTGAGTTAATGCAGACGTCTTATTCCGTTCTCTTCCTGGAAACTGCTCTCCTGATCTCTGAAAGAGAGAGACCTCTTGGTTTTCTTATACTTATTAAAAAATAATTAAACCATTATCTCAAAAAACAGCCCGTCTTATCTCAAGATAATGATGTTAAAAAGCTTTTTTTGAAGCAATGCCGCTCTCAGCTTCTGAAACAATTAACCTTTTTTCCATTTCTTCCAAATGCTAATCAAGAACAGTAATGGATGCCTTTATATTACAAACTATGTTCAGCAGACGTTAAAACAGCAAGGCAGCAGAGGAAGAGAGAGCAGGACGTCGACTGTTCCTAAGTGAGAATTCATGGAGAATTTTCAAACCTAGCTTAAAACAAATGGGAGAAAAGGAATAAAACCTAAAAAGGTCAGCGTCCTGATGAGCACATGCCACCTTGAAAAATGTTGGTCTCAGATTAGTTTGGGCAGGTACATATGAAAACGTAGAGTTTGGCAGCTCTTACACATAACCACATGAATTTCACGTTTGACCGCATGGGCCAATACGTGGATTTTTATAATATTCATGTGATTCACGTGTTCCCTTCTAGCCCCCACATTCACCTTAGAGACACCATAAGGGTCCAGGAAGAAGTGCAGCCAGACGTAGTATATGATGGGAAGAGACTATTTCACTATGAAACCTCCTTCGTCTCCATGGAAACCAGCCTTACATGCATGTTTCATGTCAAACAAAGGCGTCATAAGCTAAAGTAAGAGCTGATTTCTGATCCAGACCCTCTGTCCCACCGTGATTAGACAGGCATGTGTGTCTCTGCTTTCATATGACTGAAATGATCAGAAGCTCTGAAGCAGACAGTGCTGCTCCCAATGTTTTCTTACAATCCCACTGGGGTTTGAACTGTGTTTTATATGAATACAAATGCATGGTAGAGTGTTTCAGCTGAGTTTCTACCCATCATGTTGCTATGATACATGTTAGCATTGCTGCTTCCTGGTCCGTGCAAACATCCTCTGACCACCTTGTGCTGCGTCTCGGACTCTCAACAAGACAATGTTTGGTAATTATGGAAAAATCTACTGTATGAAGCTGAATTATAAAGTCATCAAAAGAGAAAAAGTTACTTTGTTCTTGTCTGGGAAAGAAAACAGTCAGACATGTTTTTATGCCAATTTCATGAAAAAAAACTTTACTAAAGGAAAAAAAAAGTCTGATTGGCTGGTAACTTTAGCAATCTACCAGGCACACTGGCTGGTAAGAAGAAAGGTTAGTTAAGTGTCATAAATCCGAGAACATATTTGTGTTGTGATTAGAAATCTCCTCCAGGCCTAAAATGTACAAATGAATTTGTATAAACTAATGAAATGACATGAATGAAGACTGTAGTCGTAGGAACTTTATGTCCCAGAGACATAAAGTTCTGAAACAAGTTTTTTTAGGACCCTAAATGTGTCTTTTTAAGATTGTTTGTGTGTTTCCTGTGTTCCCAGGATTTTTTTGGTGATTCTTTTGAATTTATTTCCACATAAGTGGTGAAGAAACCAATAAAATGCCAATTATCATGATTTCGCTGTTATTGGATGAATTCTGAATCAGTCACTCCTAAAAATTTAGCTTTGTGACTCATTTCATGAATGCACAATCCTTCCAAGGCGAACCGCATTAGAAAGGTGACTAATCTGGCTTTTTATTGGTCTTAAAAACAATTGAAATGTAGAAATTATAGACTGAAATGTACATTTATTATTTACACTTTTAAACTAAAATACTCCTCAGAGTTCATTTTTCTAATAATCACTGGATCTACCATTGACTGACCTTTCCTTTAGGTCTTTTTCCTGGTGTCAAAATGATAGAAAAGTGTCTTTGTATGATGTGTGGTTTATGAGCTATGAAAATTTGCGTTTTCATGTGGATATGAATTCAAAATAGCCACCAAAAAATCTTAAGTAGACACCTTAAGGCTCCAAAAATAATCTTTCAGACATTCGGACCCCTGCTTCCTGCTAAATCCCTCTCAGAGTGTCGTAGGAGTGGTAGCTCTTCTTTAAGGTGTCTGTGGACCTGCTGCTGACCTGTGCGGCATTGTGTTGCAGGGATCTGCTGCGACTCGGAGGAACGCTCCCAGGACACAACAGGAAGAGCCCGGACAACAGTCAGGAAATCATTCGGCAACAGATGAGCCAAACTCTCCCCATCAGAGTGTGAACTACCACGGGGCCACGGCTGCAGGATGAATGAAAAACTACCTAGAAACTCTGCCGCAGAGAGGCTGATGTAAATTTTGAAAAAAAAGAAAATAAAAGATGGAAACTCTCGCCACACAGCGACAAGAGGAGCGCTTCGGAGACTTAATGTTTGTATAAAGAGAACTTGCCATTGCAATGTGTGTGTTCATTACTTGACACTTGTGGACTTGTGACTCTTGACATGAAGCCAAACTTCTTATTGCTCCCTCTCAGGTTGTGTTTGCATGCCTGCATGTGTTTTCTGCTGGTTGGGAATCATTTTTCTTTCTCTTCAACCTTCACTCCGAGGAAGACGAGCTCACAGAGATGATCCGATTTCATGCCTAGATGACGCAACAGTGCCAAGATGATGCAAACATTTGCTCAGATCCAACTCCCATGACAGCCTGACCTCTGTAACTTCAATCCAGTCAATCTCTTCCTTTTTCATGTTTTTTTCTTTTTTTGACCCAACCAAACATGTTCTTTTAGTCTGCTTTTTTTTGGAGACAAGGAGAAAAGAAACAAAAAACAAACTAAACTTTTTACCCCCTTCCTTTTAAATACCGTCTTCCACATTTCCTGGGAGCAATCCGTGTTACAAATCATCTGAGTCTTCTTCACACCATCCCTCTGGTCGGAGGGAGGGTGATACAGCTGACACTGTGCGGGACACGTCATGTGCATGCCAAAGTGAGAACTCCGCGAGAAATGTACCGACGAGCTCCATGTCCGCTGTCGCTTTGTTCCACGGGCCCTGTCTTTTCTTAATCTTTCTTTCTTACGCGCATCCTTTTGAATGCTAAATTATTATCTGTTGATGCGAAGATGTGATTTGTTTTTTATTACCTGGGCTCAACTTTTTTATTCCAATGCTTGTTTTTTTGGGACACATTAAGAAACCACACAGCTTTGAATGAATGACGATGTAAATTAAGCTCAGAGTGACTAATTACCTTTAAAAAACACTGAGTAAACTGTATCATGATGGCTTCCAGGCGGTGGGGATCTGCTGTACACATTTTGCACAAAAAGTAAGGAAATCCTTATCCGGTTGATTATTGCGTCCCTTTAACATCAGCAGCTGGTGTTGTGTGATACGTGGCTGAAAGGCCTGATCAGTCACCTTTACAACGAGGTATAACTTGTAAGGATGGTGCCTCTGAGCAACACTGCTAACCGTGTGGGTAAAAATATTCTCTCATTGGTATTCTCTGTCGCTGCTGCCAGATGACTGTCAGCCAGTTTTATTACTGACACCTGACTGATTGAAACTCATGTTGAAATAAGATTCTGGAGCCATGGCCTAATTCTCCAGAATCGGGGACATAACGCCATCCTCCAGTATGACAACGGCAACCGTTGAGCCAACCGAACACTTATGGGATCAGCTGTGTTAGCCTGACCAACGCAACCGCGCTGGGAATGGGATGCCACCCCACAGATAAAAGTGAGGAGCTGTTGTGGCTACAGATGGATCTTCCACATCATACTGAGCTCCCTGACGGAGTAAAGTTATTAAAGTTAAACAATGACCAGCATGTGTTTTTTTTTTCTTCATCACTGTGAGAGAGTCATAAAACCAGAGTGAATGCCAACAGGAGAGTATTTTTAGGGCACCCCCCTCATGTTTGAACCTATTATGTAAGCTGCAAAAACAGAACTTTTTCTCTTTGTTTTGGTCAGGTTATTTAATACTGCAGGAGAAATGAATCCGTGGGGGCGTGTTTTTGCATGGGGTGTACTCTGTGAACCATGTATAGCAGATGTGTTAGGACCCAATCTGAGCTTCTTTTGGCACTTTGGGCTCAGTGCACAGTGATGTGTGGGCCAGATGTGGTCCAGATGCAAACCTGTCTTGAATTATGGAAAGTGTCCTGTAAGCCACATGTGGTCCAGATGTCATCTGTTGGCCTGGATGTGGGGTACGGCAGAGGTTGGAGATTAGAAGTCTTCCTGGACAGATTACAGGCGTTTCCTTGTGGGCCAGATGTGGTGGTGATGTGGCGGAGTTTTGTCATCTACACACACTTTTAGTCAACGCTGTAGGTGAAGACGAGATTTGGGCCAAACGAAAATGCACCTTTGGGCCATATTTAGGAGCAAACACTCTTCGCTCTCTGGGAGGTTTTCCATAAAACAATCAACCTGCCCAAACCTTCTGCATCAGCAGAAAAGGGAAAATGGCAACTTTCCACTTCACGCTTTCTAAAGAAAAAAGGTTCTGCGTTGATGTGGTGTGTGGAGAACTCCTCAGCCAGGGTCGCAGGAACACAATGACGTCATTCTGTTCATGCAACCTCAGGAAGAAGAACAGAGACTGATGTCGGGATGCGTTGTTCATAAACTGATTCTGAGAGCCGGCACCCATCGGGGCGAGCCGACTCTTTAGAAGGGGGTGGGATTTTATTATGATGGGCCGATCGCATGGAAAGGTGAGGATCACAGCATTGTGTGGAAGCAGAAAGGGCAGCAGACTTGGTAAGAATTAGATAATTTAAAGTTGCTTTATATAAATAGAATCATCCCAACTCTGCTGTGTCCTTCCTTCTACAGAGATGAGTTGTAAAGGTGATTAATCAGGCTTTCCGTCTGTATAACACAACACCAGTTGGTTTTATTAAAGGGGAGAAATATTCAACCAAACACACATGTCTACTTTTTGTGCCAAGTTTAAAGCAAGAGTCAGATCAGCAGGAATTTAAAGGGTCGCTGACTTCAGTCGGGTTTCTCCTCATCAGTGTTTTCCTTTTAAAACAGCTGCTTGTATATAACTATATTTCTATCAGAGCATCCATCTGAGCTGACTTCGGCCTCTCTATGACCCTTGTTTTTACGCTCCTTTGTTTATTGTTGCGGAGCAAGCGAAACGGAGAAATTAGGGTTTTAAACGTTCATTACATTTCTGAAAACTACAGTATGTAACACTGAAACAGAAAATGTGTCTGATAGGGCAGACTTTCTTTTCCTGTGCAATTAAAGGTGTATTAGATTGTAAGTAAAAAAAAACCATGTGAGAAAACTAGAACAAAAATAAGCATTTCTCTTTCAGTATTTTTACGATAATCATATGCTAATAAATTATTAAAGCCATCTCTGGTATTCTCTTTGATTTCTCGGCGGGTTCACCAGGCCGAAGTTCCAGGTCTGTCCTCGTATAGCCGTGGGATGAAACGATGGAGTGTGTTTTACCTCCTCAGTCAGAATATGACAGCAGCTTCATGTGGACTCATTAAGCTTTAAGATTAATCAAAGCCTGGTCTGCGCTGCTCGCCAATTAGCAAGACCACAGGACTGATCTGGGGATTTTCAGCCTCTGTTGCTGCTGGAGAAGCTTCAAGGAGACATAGTTAATCTGGCTTTTCACCAAATGTCGGTGTTGTTTGGCTTTAATCTGTCAGCCAGGACACAGAGCGTGCCGTGGGGATGACTGAAGCTGTCACCCTCTGTTTTTATTGACCCAGAGAAGCTGGTGTGTCGGCGGGAGCTCAGAGGGATCGTGTTTAACCATCTCTGACTTGCTGCTTGCACCGTAGATGTATGTTTAGTATGTTTAGCCACCGATGGGGGGAAACCGGTGTCCTGCTCGTGCTCTATAATCATCCTGGATGCTCTCAAAGGATGTACGCTGACCGGGTCAACACTCAGGCCCGTGGCATTTCTCATATGTGTGAAAGTTTCCTGCAGCCAGAGGAGCAGATAAATGCTTTGTGACGGTCCAGCTGCTCTTTTTGGGGATAAATGTTCAACCTGCCGAGGAGGAAGTCCTTCAGGCAGGAGCTAATCCAGGCTTCATTTCTTTATATTTCTCTTCCAAGCAGCCTGAGTTTATTATAATATTTCATAGTGATATAGAGGATGAGTTCCCCAAACTTTCTGAAGGCCTTTTTCTGCTTTTTAACAACTTTTTTGTGAATGTGCCAAAACTTTCAGAGGAATGTGGTTTTATGTTTGATCTATGAATCATACAAATACAAAAAAGGGTGAGCCTGAAGAGCATAGACCCCTGAGGATGCCAAATTTCTGTCTTCAAGGGATGCTATCCTGCAGGATTTAGAAGCTTATCTGCTCCAACGCATCTAACTGAAATAAAATGATCCCTCTAATAGCTTGTTAGTTTGAAGGAGGGGTCTATAAAACCTTCTGAGCAGGTGGCTCAAATTAAATTGGATCTTTAAGCTCGACAGAGACATAATTTGCTGTAATTTCTCTAGCTGCATCTTGGAACTTTTTTCTACATAAAGTTGTACTTTTGTGCCAACAAGGGGATTCCTGAGGAGCTAGGAGCTGAAAACATGGCAGAACTTTGTCATGTTGCCACGTGGAGGCTCATCCAACACGGCACAGGCAGGAGATTTCCAAAACATGTAGGCAAAAATACAGGAAAATTCTGACAGAATGCAAAGTAACACTGAGACCAGATGAGACTGAAATAAAAGATGACGACATAAAGCAGGAAAGACGTGGATCTGGCACCGAGGGTAATTTATGCTGAGGGAGCTAATGAGGAGCAGGAGGGGTGAGGGCTGAAATCAGCCACAGCATAAACCAATCTTAAACTGTTCTTAAAGAATCTGGACAAATAAAGGATGAAAAATCGGTCTAGAAAACATGAAAACATAAAAAAGACCTGAACCAGAACCTGAGAGATGCATCGGTGGTCTGTTTTTTCTTTGGACATCATCCTTGCACCACTTTCAGAGAGTGTTTGTTCACCACTGACGTTCAAATGATTCATACACACAAAAAGCTAGACCGAACGTGTTGTGTCCACATAACAATTTAGTTAAGAAATTCACATTATGATCTCGAGTCTCTTTAGTCCTATTCAGGTCTGGTTTGGTATAGGACAGTTACGTTCAGTGTGTTTCTACTGGGTAAACTAGGAAGGGTGCTAGAATATCAGCTTTTTTGGGACCCATCCACTGGGGTCCCAGTCTTACCGATCCTACCCAAAGGGGCAGAGCTTGATACAAATGAAACAACTGATGGTGGAAAGAATCGTCACTTCCTGCGCGACTCGGCTCTAACAAGTAGCTCCATGTTTATCTGAACCGTGGATGTTTTGTTGTTTAAAGTCACATGAGCCTCCCAGAGGAAACAGGAGCCCACAGGAAAGCACTTCCTGTTTTATTTGTTGCATGTGGAAATACCAACATTAACACAGCGTAACAGATATGTTTGCGGCAGGCTGATCTTCAAAGAGCTGAAAAGTTCAGTATATATCGATATGACGTGTAGCCTGTCTTTAAAACATTTGCAGACTGGACAGGTGGAGGACGAAAGAAGTGTCAGGACTAAAAAAAGGAAGCAGATGATCTGAAAGTGATGTCCTGAAGGAAAAAGTATGAAGCTAAAGACCCGAACCAGGGCCCGATATGGTGCGTTCAGACCAAAAGCAGCGAGAGCGTCGGGAGCGTCAGGTTTACATGTAAAGTCTATGTAAATGCGCGTCAAGGCGCGGCGAGCAGTTGAGAAGCGCGTTTTGAGCGTCAG
>JAVQJG010016208.1:0-10764 GCA_036024015.1 Craterocephalus amniculus | reverse complement strand
ATCCGTTTGCTACTCTTGAGCTTCCTGTGGGCTTTGATTTGTGGCCTGTGGATCTGCCACAGTCCCGTTGGTGATAACCTCCACCTCCACTGGCACTTCTCTTTTGCTTTTAATCTCTTCCCCTTCATCTTTCTCTTCATCTGTCTCTATCCCGTTTTCCATCACACTTGCAACTTCAGCAGCTCCTTCGAGCTCCCCTTCTTTGGTCTGGCTCTGCGTTTCCACGGTAGCGATGGTCTCACTGACTTCCTTGACCTCGCCGTTTTCCAGCTGCTCTCCATTCTCTTTTGATGCCTCTCCATCTGCATTTTCCATCTCTGCCACGCCATCTTTCTTTATGTCGCTCTCGATGCTGATCTCAGTCCCTTCATCCATCTCTCTCTCTTCCTCACACTTGGTCTCCCTCTCTTTCTCACTTTCACCCATGGCGTCCGCCTCTGCTGCGTTCCCCCGGTCAGCCTCGTTCTTTCCGTCCTCCCCTTCCACCTTTCCGCCGTCCTGAGGAATCTTTGGATCTTCGGTATCCTTCTCTGTTTTTGTCTTCTTCTTTTTGTTCTTTGCCGGATCTTTAACAGAGTTCTTGTTGGACTTGTTTCGGGGCTTGAAGATTAATTTCTGGAACATTTACATAGGCATGTTAGTTAAATAATAATTTTGGCCAGAAATAAGAACACACAGACTTAATTAAGCATGGATCACAGTGGATCTAATATTGCAACCGCCTCATTGATGTTAAGAAGGAAATTGGGGCCGTTGTGAGGGGAATTATGGGTAGCCTGGAGGCCCTCAGTCTCACTGAACAAACAAAAATTGAATGGAATAAGTCCTCGGCTGCACGAAGGACTTGTGTAGAACTGTGCACTCTGCAGGAGTACAGAGGACGGAGATAAACGGCAAACAGAAATGGGCAAGAAAATCTTGTTTACGCCAGCAATTCCATGAATCTTTGGGCCAATTAGATTTGCTGCTGTGATGGGAGTTTAAATTCAGGTCACAGAAAGCATCAACATGGATTCATTCCACTTCAGAAAAAGGTTGGCTTAGGTTATCACCAGTCGTTAGTCTGCAAGTCGGCATTACCACCCTGGTTCCCGAAATAACACATTATGTCTGCTGTAGAATTTTTTATATCTGAGAGAGAGAGAGGTGCTGGTTCACATTTGTTCATGCTGGTTTTGTCTGAGTTAAACTCAATCCAGCTGTGGAGCTGGCAAAACATGTTGGTCTGAGAGGTGAGCAGAGAGGAGGTCTGGAGATTCTTAAAGGGACTATACCCGATTTCACGTCCGGCTAGCTTAGTTAGCGATAGCGGCTATTTTTTTTTTTTAGCTTTTGTGTGACGGTTTTTCTTGGCTAAGGGGTTTAACTTTCATAATTTGACTCCGTATCACTAGGGGAACGCTATTACTGGCTGATCTGAGTCCGGATGTTCCAAAAATTAACACGGCAGAGAGCGCGTCACGCCAATGCTAAAAAAACTAGCCGCTTTCGCTAACTAAAATGCTCTGGACTCGTAGATATGCGCAATCAATGAGTCATTAATTGAAATGAAATGACCACTTTTACCACATACTATACCACGTAGAAAACCATTTTTCTTAGAAAGATTAAAATAATATCAGGTATAGTTCCTTTAAGTTAAAAAATGAGGAATGTGAGGTTGTGTACCTTGGATTCCCTCCTCTTTCGGCCTAGGACGGGTCTCTGCAGGAACACAATCTGCTTGGTGGACAGACCTCCATCACTGAAAAGGAGGGGAAAGAAAAAGATTTCATTAGTCTTTTCCATCAAACGTCTGCTTTTAATACTCATTAATTTTTTTATCTATCTGAAAATAATAAAATGTTATTTTTAACCAATAAAAAGCTGTAATATTTTTCATAATTGTTTTTGTGCCGGTAACCTTTTAAGATGAATCCAATGAGGTAAAATCTTGCGATAACACTTTGGCCATCCATCAAGACAGTCAAGTGCCGGCTCATGCTTCACTCTTATCTGACACACTTAGGATAAAGGCTCAGATTTGTGGCCCAACCTCTTCACTGCTGTCATCTGTCTGTGTCATCTCCCCACTTTATCGTTGTTGTGCTTTACATCTCACAGGAAAAGGAGAGCGTCACTTCTGAGCATCTCCTCAGCAGCTTCTTCACTCTCTTTTCTTTTTGTAACCCAAACATAATCCTCCATCCCCTGCGCATGTCACACTCCTGTGTTCAGAGGGATAATCTGCACAAGTACTCACACTGACAGATTAATCGGGCGAGGTAATGCAGATTCCTTTCTGAGTGGGCTTCCTGTCTCTCACACTTGTTTCTTTTTGCTTGCTCATCTTTGTTATGCACAGCCGCTTTCTTAGCCAAATGCTCACTTAATGGCTGCCAGCTCAAGTTTTATCTGCAGTGGCGGCCCGATTTGTGATGGGTTTATTGTTTGTGTGTTATTCTCTCCTGTTTTTGTGCTGCTATTCTTAGACGGGGCTGAAAAGGAGATATGTGCTTATTACGAGGAAACTCAAGGAAAAAAGTCCCTTGCTTTCTAAAGCCTATAGCGACCTGCTCAGCTTTACACGTACAGAGAATGATGTCAGGTTTACGATGGATAAAACCTGCAACAAATCTTCCCCATCATAACATTAAATGGACTCGCAGAGGGATTTCTATCTGAACCACCCAAAGCCCCCCACCACAAACTCCTTTTCCCATTACATCCTTCCTTCCAGCATTTATCCATGAGCTATTTTCGAGGCTGTCGAGAATGCTGGATGGCTTCTTGGTAAATCAAAGCTGATAACTAACCAGCAAAAAGCCCCAGCCCATTAAACCAGAAAGGAGAGGATGTCTTAGAAAATTAAAGGCCTTTACTGGAGCTAGTTTTGGTCGCCATTGCCTGCCACTATAATAACAAGAAGCTGTGCAGAAAGTGGCTTATTTTGGGGAGTGTCTGCATATACCTGTTGGTGCATTCTTCGTTTTGGCCGGGTGAATGCCTACAGTACCACATAAATCTGCTACCAGTAGATGTTTCAATGAAAATAAATCTGAAACATTTCTTCTATGTTAAAACAATTTAATCACCATCTGTCTTCTATCTAGCGCTTATCTGAGGTCTGGTTGCAGGGGCAGCAGCTTAAGCATGGAAGTCCAGACTTTCCTTGACCTGGTTATGTCTTTCTGCTCATCCCGGGAATACCAGCCAGGCATTCCTAGGCCAGCTGAAGAAAACAGTCTCTCCAGTGTTTCTTAGGTCTACTGCCCAGTAAGAAGTGCCCAGGACATCCTTTCAGAATGGCATCCTAATCAGATGCCTGCTTGTTTCACAGCTTTGTTCTTTTAGCCAAAGCTGGAGACCATAGGTGAGGTCGGAACATGAACATCTACTTCTTCACCATGATATATACTGATGCAAAGTCTGCATCACTGTCTACGATCTTTTAGTCTTCTGCTCTTCTTCCCACCCTCTGAGATCCTTGAACTCTTCCTCTTGGGGCATGACCTCATTCCCAACCTGGAGAGAAACCTGCACCCAGCTGAGGACCATGGTCTCAGATTTAAATGTGCTGATCCTCATCCCGGCCTCTTCACACCATCTGGTGACCATTTTCAGTGAAAGTCTGAGATCACAGCCTGATGAGGCAAACAGAATTACGTAGTCTGAATGCTAACCCTGAGGCCACCAACCAAGACCAGCTCAGTGGTCCGGTGGCATCTAGACATTCATTCCATGAATTATGATCAGATTCACTGATAAAAGGTATCCGTGGCAGAGTTCCTCCCTCACTGGAACTGAACAGAAATACTAGGGATGTGAGTCTTAGACCAACACATGATTCAATTCGATTATGAATCTTGGAGTGACATTTTGATTCTGATTTTTTTTTAATGGTTTGAATTTGGCTAACCTTGCAAGGTTTAACATGTCTTTGTCACTTAGAAGTAGTTATGAAAGTAGTCAAGCAAATTATTTTTAAGTCTTTTAAAAAATTGATTCTTGTAAATTTTGAAATGATTCAGAATCTTCATGAACAAGAATCTCGATTCTGATGAAAAGCGTTTTTTTTTCCTTTGGGCAGTCCTACACACCCCTCCTAACTACTGACAGCAACTCAGACCAACCTGTGACAGTGGACTTACAGGGGCTAGGTGGTCCTTTTCAGTGCGTATGAAACCCCATATTCCCGGTGAACTCCCTACAAAACCTCTTGAGGTGGTCCAAAGCCGACAAGGCACCTCTGATTTCTCTACTTCCTCACTGGAGAGCATGTCAGTGAGATCAAGGAGGTCTTCGAAGTATTCTCTCCACTGGCAATGTCTCAAACCGAGGTCAATGCCCCCCCCCCGCCAGGGGTTGTCTCATGTTGAGTCCAATTTGGCCCCCAGCCAATTAATATAACTGCAGCAGCTTACATGAGAACTTTGTCTGAACCCCTTTTTCTTTGTTTATGGTTCCAGAGTTGATGCAGAGAAATTCACATCTACTGTAGTTAATGGCTCTAAAATGTAATTACCATCTACATTAATTGAATGCGGCGAACATGAACGCCCGCTCTGAGACAACTACAAGAATTAATGTTGTGTGGAGAAGCCGCTGAGCACCCGTTTGCATTAATTTCAGACGCCGCTGAGATAGCTGACACTTATCCGACCCCTCCAGATGAAGTGCAGCCTGGAAACGCTCTCGCTACATACGGCAAGCATTTGTACATTTCTGGTTTAAAAAATGAAGTTGCCACAAAAACAAGTGTAATAATGACTGATGCTAATCTGAAATGGATCATCAACAATTATTTTGGCGTGTAAATGTTTTTGAGGCACGGAGAGAAAGGAGGTCCTTCTCGTTCTGTATCTAGGCCGACTCTGATTAATTAGACATGTTGTGCTGTTGTGTTGTGGCATTATGAAAGAGGGGGTAGAAGCGAGGGGGTGTGGGGAAAAAACAAAAGATGAAAATAGAGAGGTAATTAATCAGTTATGCTGCCAAAGAGCAGCAAACATGATGGACTGAGGATGGAGCAGAACAAACAATCTCTGTTTGCTAATGGAAAGTCTGCATGTGTCAAAGCATAGATTAAAGTTTTGTTACTGAGGACAGTAAGCACATTAGAATCTACAACCACTCCGGCTGCATAAAAAATCCTTTTACCTGACTGTTGTGATCTGTAGTTGGCATTAAAATGCTCTAAAGTTTAACCTGAGCATAGATGAGATGTTAGAGGCCAGAATATGACAAATTAAAAACCAGATAAAGCCTTCTAGTTTCCTTTTGAGCAGCTTCTTTTTTTTGGTGCTAAAAAACAAATCCACCAGAATAATGGGCATTTTTTTTGTCTATCAACAAAAAACGTCCCACAGCTACAGAGCCTCCAGGAACTCTGGCCAGATCTCATCAACCCTGCGGGCCATGCCACAGCAGAGCTTCTCAACTTCTGCAACCTTTTGGTTAAATTAAAAACAAATTTAGAAGACTCATTTGTCACATATTACATCTTAGTAATCCCTTTGAACCAGGTTTAACCCTTGTTTTCCTTTGTTTAAATGAGTATCTTTCTATCCTAGACTGATTGCTCATTAAACCTGTTCACTGATATTCTGTAACTTTGTTACAGATCAAACACAACACCCTGCTTACACATTAATCACATAGGATATTGGAATAGCCTAAATGTATCAAAAATGTGCCGTTCCCACCATAGACTGTAAAACTTGTAAAATTCAGAGACAGCTGGTAAAATTTCTGATCTTTTCATTATTTTAGTTTGATGCCAGCAGCAGAAAAAGGAAGCATAAAGTTTGAGGATGCATAGTGGAATGTAAAACACAATATGACTGTGAGAAGTGAACAAAGTCCATACGGAGAGTAAAACTCTGACCCTCGTGTTGGTATCGGGCGGTATGAACAGGACAAGCGGTTCAAATTAATAACTAATTTATAAGTTGTCTAAATTGTACAATATTCTTTTACTAATTTCTTTATATAATTGTTCTTTTATTTTCTTAAACGAGATGGGCATAATATATAAGCATGTATGCTATTACATTGCTTGTAATTTGGATGAAATTAGTTTTAGTTTTCAGTGTCAAATGATCTGATTCGTTAAATGAACCCCTTAAAATCTACAAACTGTTTGCTTGACATCAGCTACAAATGTCCCTGTCCAATGAATAACACTTCCCCAAAATGTACAAGGTCTACCGACCCATGAACATCAAACGGAAAATGAACACCACACATTGCTTGAACATTAGTTCAAGCATGGGTTTCTGTTGCTATAGCGACGGCTTATCTGATTCTGACATACATCTTTATTTTATAAAACTCCGAATTGGAGCATCTATTGGGTGGTTGTTCTGTGGGAGCCTAACATTAGGTTGAATAGAGAAGAAAGAAAGCGGAAGGTTTTTTTTTTTACACATAAAAATGGCATGAATAAGCAGAGAAGTCCTCATGTGGCACCGGACGGCAAATCATGACATTGTTGAAGAGACTTTGTTTGGATGTGGAGCTTCTGAGTCTGCCTGAGAACACGGGAGGCCTTTTGACTGTAAGCGGATGTCCGTCCATCCAGCAGCTGCGAGCGGTGATGAGTCGGCATCGGCTTACGGAGGAGCCGTAACGTTTCTGTTAAAAGATTTTCCAGCGAACCGTCAGAGCCGCTGCCTGTAGACGCACGCTCAGTCTGACGGAGGTTTAGGCTCCTTTCTGTGAAAAATGTGGTTCTTTGAAAATAACTTGAGCATATTATACATGGAGCTTTTATAGGGATGTTGTAGAATATGAATAAGTTGATATCAACTTTTAAGTGAGTCTCATTTTCAGCTTAATTTTTCTTTTAGTTCTTTCTGAACTAGTTAATCATATAATTTCAGAGATATGCTACTTATATGCTTAATCTGCAGATTACCATTCCTTCACATTTCACTGTCTGCTTTAATCCTGACCACTGCAAATACTATATTGATGATAACCTCGTGTTTTCTTGCTGTCTGAGGACTTCCATGTATGCTTTGCTCTTTGCCTTTTTGGATCTGTAAATCAAAGATGCACGCACATCAAACATGTTGACTAACTTTTCAGGAGGATAAACAAATCAAACACTTTTAAAGCAGTAAGAAGTGCCACCGACACATGTAGTCACTGTTCATGCAGTTTCTTTTGCAGCCAACAGAGGTCATAAGAAGTCAAACATTAATTACTTCATGGCCCATTTTTATAGACAGATGAGTGATCACCTGTTCCTTTTGATTATAGGAGTTGGCAACACGCAGGTGAGTCTCCATCCGAATGTGGCCAGGGACTGAAGCAGAGGAACGTAATCAGTCTTCACCTGCAAACCCTGCAGAGAAAACAAGATCTGTATTACAACCTGCAGCCCAAACCTGTTTATCATCCTCATCCTTCTCCCCTTAAACACCAAACAGAGCACAATGGATTACATGGACGCGTATGACACACTTTGTATTAATTTCTACAAACAGAAAGCTGTGAAGCACCAAAATCTGAAGTGACAGTGAAATTCTGTAAACACTGCCAAGAAACTTCAGTTTAAGAGAACAAGCTGCCCCTCTAATATATGATGGCTTTGATATTAAATGTGTGCTGTGTTTTTAAAGCACTGCACACAGAAAAGAGGGGGTGAAGCACAAAACAAAACAAAAAAAACCCTGGGACATAAATCAACTGCTGCAGAAACTCCCCGGCTGACACGAGTCAACATGGTAGCCATCTTTATTCATGACAAGTGTTTGTCAGCGCAGTAAGTCCTTCGGCAAACAGGCTGCTCATGTGAAACTGCTCACTTTGTGCTAAACATTTTTCATGGCGTTTGCACGATTAAAAGACGGTTTAATGAGCCGCAGTAGCATTGCTTCAGTGATTGATCCAAATCAAGCGCAAACGTGTCTACAGTTATTTTGACTTTTGTCTGAAAAACACAGATTACTGGAGGGGAATTTGCAGCACACACCCATGCTGTTCAGAGGAAGTGTGTGTGGTTTGCTATCGTGCAATGGTTGTCTGTTAAAACATGAGAAACCACAACGCGTGTCAGTCAGATTTCTGCACCCACAAAGACGTACAGCCGCCAATACCTGGTGACATCTTTTGGGTTTGAAAAGTTATTGGTAAGGGAAAATCAAGATTTTATTCACCCCCCGTGAGGAAAATGATTATTTTTAAAAGAAGAGCTTCCAGGCTAAATCGCATAAATTTAAGGCCTTTAAGCTGCAGGGTGTACCAGGAGTACTGGTGTGAGTCACTAAAGGGAAGAATATATCTTTAGTCTATTCATAGTGCAGTGATCAGCTGTGCAAGAATAGAGGCTTTGCAATGCATCACACCTACGCAGGCTACGTTAGCGCTGACTGCAGTGTGAAGTTTGAAACTCTTCTCTAATTAAGCACCAGCCAAAGTTTCACATGACTCTCCTGTACACTGCTGACTAACATCAGAAGGAAAAGCTTCTGTTAAGGGGTTGCTGATAGAAACCATGTGCAAGCTTACAGAGTTGTTCGCTGCCACTTTGTAGATGCACAATGCTTTTTAGGTGGATGATGGCGAAATATGGGATCTATTATCAGAAAGTTCTCTCAGTTAATGTCTAATTTCTGTGCTTGGTGGATTTGTCAGTGCATCGTTCTGAATGATGAGCTGATCCCGGTGAATGCGTGAACCTGCATACAAATGTTCGGGCTGCAGATGGTCAGTCAAATCATGACCTGGAGAGGGAGTAGACTGGTGATAGTGAAATTTACTTCATATGGACTCTGTGCATGGCCTGAAGCCGAAACCATGAATTACCTTTAAGTGAGGAAAGTAGGGACACATTACAAGTGGTTTGCAGATCGATACTGAAATATTGATACCAAATATCTATCCTTGAGAATCTATTCTTATATTACCATTCTATATTTGAGTCATTTTGGGTAAATGTTGTTTTATTAACAGGAACCCATTAAAAAGTAATGGGTATCAGTAAAAGTATCAGGCTCTTGTCTAAATGATATCCAGTATCTAAATGATACCTTTTCTTCCATCTGTCATAGTCATATATGAAATTAATGGTGGGTAAGTGTACCAGCAACATGCTACTCACGCAGCTGCTCAATGCAGGGGTGTGCATGTCAATGTCTTCCTTCTAAGGCGATAGCATTACAGCGGAGTGCAAAGAAAGTATTAAAAAGTAGTAAAAGGTGACGACAAATAGAAAAAAAATAGCAATAAATCATTAATAAAAATTCTTATAAAATCAGAAATTCAAGGTTAGTTGAAAGTTACCATTCAGATTTCATGTATTTTCAGTTTGTAGAAAATAAACTGATCTTCAATACCATGAATTTAGTTGTTCAGATTATATACTCATAACATGCTAAGACCACTCACTCAAAAACTCAGTGGATTAGGCTGTTTAGGGAAACTACCTCTGCCTTTTCCTTCCTATGGAGGAGATGGATGCTCAGGGTTTCTGAACTGTTTTGGTTAGAAATAGGTGGGCAAAACTGAATAGATGTCAATTGTTTTTCAAGTGATGAAAAAATAATCAGATGACAAAGTAATATAAAATTAAAAAAATTTGAATAGGTAGTGCTCATAAAGTGGCATCAATAAAAGATCAATGACACTAGCATCATCATCACAGCACTGGACGCCATGATCATGTGACACAGATGGAGAACACCTCGGGTGGTTTTGTACATGTAATTTTATTGCAGGTTTTGAATCAGCGCTGTAGTACTGCGACATTTGAGGAAGCCTCTAATCAAATATTTTGACAGGAACATAGCGAAGTATCGATTCCAGAGTATCGGCACACCAGTCTCTAGCTCAGTGTTGCCTCAGTCTGGTTGACAGCAATAGTAAACACAGTCACATGGAGCGACTGTAGCTCCCTAAACAGCAACCATGCGGCATGCGATGCAGGTGGAACAACTAATGAGGTACAATGGCAATGCCATAAACCTTAAACAACTGAGAATCAATCATGAATCAGAATACGAGGAGTCCCGGATAGACATCGCTGAGTCTTCTGTTGCTGCATGTTAATATCCAAGCACCGGAGGGGAAAACCTAGAGCTGGTAGGAATCCGTTATCTAAAATAAACTTTTTCTTTCTAGATTTTCTAAACGCATAAAATGTTAGTAAATAATATCTGTATCAGATTAGTATCGTTGAAAGTGGCTGGAATTTTAATGTTGGATCAAGAAGCCTGAAAAGAACCCAACATCTGCAGTCATACTGGCTTTACTGGAGAAGAAACCAGAAGAACCAGTAGCACTATAGGACAGCAGATGGAAATTCGTATCTTGCTAAATGAGGCTTGTATTTATTTTGTAACTTCAACTCTTTTCGATGCAGTCTGTTGGTTTCCTTACATAGGCTATTTTGTTATCAATTGGCCAGTGTATATGTATATATGAATGTGTGACAATCAGATTACTTGGACTGATTGTCAGTGAAGCGCCTTGAGATGACTTTGTTATGAATTGGCGCTATACAAATAAAGTTGAATTGAATTGAGCATTGTCATATGTTTATACATGAGAGATGAGGATGAAAAGTGCCCTGAGACGTCCCTCAGCAGCCTAAGCCTATGGCAGCATAACTAAGGGATGGCTAGCCACCCCTTAGTTATCAAAAAGGAAGGTTTTAAGTCTGATCTTAAAGGTAGAGAGTGTGTCTGCCTCACGAACCAAAGCTGGGAGCTGGTTCCATAAGAGAGGGGCCTGATAGCTGAAGGCTCTGCGTCCCAGTCGACTCTTAGAGACTCTGGG
>JAVQJG010016192.1:0-10437 GCA_036024015.1 Craterocephalus amniculus | reverse complement strand
CAAAAAGCCCAACAGCTGTCTCAGAATTATCTGTTGAGTTAGAAGCTGTAATCGCAAAATTATTGTCTCCAAACACATCCTCCACCTTGGGAAAGGTAATTTACCTTAATGTGTCTGTTATGGAATTCTAAAATAAAGACCTGAGAAAGAATCTTCATTCAGTGTTGTGAGTTAATTTGAACAATGGATTGGAGAATTGCATACAGAGCTGAAGCTGTCTGGATGAATTCTAAGTGACAAAGTTTGTTACACAGTTTTATAACCTCAATGCACACACACAGATAAATTGATAACAAAGGGTCAGATTGCTCTTCTTCAAACCTGTATCTCATCAGTTGTTAAAAACACAGGAACTGCTCAAGGCCAGTCAGCTCGTTAGCTCATAGCAGTTTGAGAGTTTCGGCCTAGGAGATTATTAGTTTATTATTATTATTATTATAATCAATCAATCAATCAATCAAAACTTTATTTATAAAGCGCTTTTCGTACAAGATTTGTGGCTCAAAGCGCCTTACATTTAAAAACATTTCCGTCCAATCACCCTCATGCCCCACCCCCCATACACGCACACGCACTACTTCAGCCTAGGATAATTCAAAGTACATGATACCAGGTGCAGATGGGCAAATAAGGAAACCTCATCAGAAGGGGATCCGTCTGCACCAAGGGTGGGACAGTATTCTGCCAAGTTTCTGCAACTGCAGGGACACAGGAGCACGGCGGCCCGGGGAGACCTGGCTGAGACACTAGCCCCCACCACCAAGACGTACGTCCCACCGCATTGATCAGCCACAGCCGGACACCACCCCCAGTACAGACGGACCCTCGTAGAGGAAACACTGGAAGGATCCAGCACTGCTTCTAATTATATCTTTTCATGAAAATGTACATTATCATGATCTGAATCTGACATTGAAAGTCAGAGGAGAGCTCAAACTTCTGCGCTAGCCTCTGTTAGATTTATTGCCTAACAGCCATGCAAACATCAGCATTAACAAATGTCATGACCTGAGCTCTGTATGCCACCACATTGATGTTGAAATGAAACAGCTACTGTAGTTACTGAAATGTAGACTTTCAGGTTTAATTCAAGATGTTAAACAGATAGTTTTTTTGTATTCTGTTTCCATTGTTATGTGAAATCTGCTTATTTCAGAGCCTTAAATGAATTGTAGAAATAACATTACCGTAAATTAAATCAAAATTTTTAATCCTATGTTGAAAGTCCTGCAGGCTATGACTGAAGTCTGGAACCCATGAATATCCCCAAATATAGGCTTTTCTCCTTATAATCTGTTACTCGACCATTCCAGCCAGTCTCTTCACTTGCTGGTGTTTGTGGGTCTTTCTGCCTTAAATGCCTTAACTGCAAATTCATGATCATTCGTGTTGAGATCTGATGAAAGACTCAGTCGTGGCAGAATATTCCACCTCTTCTCATTAAAAATCTTGGTCTGTTTTCACAATATGTTTTGGGTCATCGTTCATCTGACCTGTGACCTTAATTTCATGTGTCCAAAGAATATAGCTTCACAACTGAGCTGAATTCCTTAGATGTTTTTTTATTGGTAAAGTCAAATCTGGACTCTCTAATGTTAATGTTAATTAATGGTTTGCACCTTCTGGTAAACCCTGTGTATTTGCTCTCATTAGGTCTTCTTTTTGTGATGGACTTGGATGCTGATACACTTTCTTAGTGGAAAGGGTTATGACATAATTAAGTGTCCAGGTCTTTTTTAATTACCAAGCTTAGTGTCTGATAAGCTTGGGTCTTATCTATTAAATTATAACATAATATTGGTTTAGTCACTCATAACATTTCTACTGTCCTTCTTTTTTTCCCATCCTAATGATGGTCAGTTTCACATCCAATGAGAGCTCCTTTGACTGCATCTTATGGGTTACACCAAAACAAGACGATCGACAGGTCATACAGATACTTTTATTAATTTCTCCTCTCTAGTACGTTGTCGGACACTCTTTGAGACTATCAGAGCACTTCAGGGTGAAAAAAAGCATGTTTTTAGGGCAACTTAGACGCAGAGCCAATTGCCTAATACTTATCATTAGCTGTGCTGCCAGCTGCATGCCCAGCTAAACACTGGAGTTATCTTGATCTTTCCTTTACCCATCTCTCACATGTATGAGAGGAAACATTACAACAGACCCCAGATTATTTTTTTTTTAAAGTGAAATTCTCCTTTAAGCCTTTATAGTAATTAGATGACTCAGTCTTGAATATCTTTTGGTTTTGACTTAAATACTAAAGCTTGAGCGTCCAAATATTAATAACTTCATTTTTAATCCAGATAGCATCCTTCCCCAAATGTTTTCAAGGTATGTAAAAATGTTAGTATGTCCAGAGGCCATGGGCTGTATAAGCAATGAAATGTGTACTAATTTGGTGGAATCAAATGAAGAACTATTTGAGTAAATCTGTGTACAGTCTGTACAAAGGTCTGGCTGTGTATTTCTATAGAAAGCCTGATATGAGGTCCAGAAGCAAAGCTGCTGAATCTGAATAAATAAGAAACTAGTAGGGAAGTCGTGATGTATCTCTCCTCCAATCCTCTCACTGAGCCACAACATCTCTCCTTACAAGTCATCTAAGATGGGAGATTATGAAAAACCTTGTGGTCTAATCCTTTCTTCCTTGTCGCTTTCTCGCTAACAGCTTGCTCTCAGCAGCCGGTCGCTTCACATTAGAATTTGAGTTTCAAAACAGAGTTCTGTGATTCACATCAAAATGAAGCTCTTTTCTTTCATTTCAGTGAATCAGCATAGTTGATGCTGACCTGAGTGAACACAGAATCGGCCAGTTATGTAAAGAAATGCTTGAAAATCCTGCTAATGCTGCTCCAGCTTTACTTTACTCTGGTAGGTTGATAGTTTAATGACCAAATCAAAATGTTTATTTAGCCCTGATATGTTTAAGTTTCCCAACTGGATGAGCTTCCTCTTCTTTTGCTAACTTTTTATCGAAGTGTTATTCCCACTCAAAAAAAAAACTTCAACTTAATGCATTTGTGTTTAAACAAAACAAACATGAGAGTGCACTAATTTTCCTCTTTAGATCTTTTGGTTTGTTTATTAATTTAGGCTGAAGCATAACTACTGAGATGTTTCCTGCTGCTGTGATGCTGCTCTTGTTCTGGTAGGAGTAAATGCATGTCTTTAAATTTCGTTTCTCTTATCGCCTAATTCATATAAATTACACCTGCTCATGGTATGTATGCCCAACCAAGCTTAGGCTTGATTAAAAAAGACAGAAGAAGACAGAGAATGAAAATTGGAAATGACAAGTTGAAGAAAAACTGGGTGGTAGTGAAGATCTTTTTCTTCATTTGTGGTAAGGTCGCTTGCTGACTTTCATGCCTCATGGGGTGCTTTGAGCTGTTGCTTAACCATTTAATGATGCTGATGATGATGATGATGAAGAAGATGATGATGATGATGATGATGATGGCGAAGATGAGTCACTGTAAAGCCTTTTTTGGACTGACCTCTGTGCCTCTTTTCTGACATGTAAGCTGAGGGGATGTTGATAATTAGCAAATGAGTTTTAAGGCTTGCTCGTTTGATCAACGTTTAGAAGTGTCTTATGGAATTTTCAAAACCTTTTTTTTTTAGACTCCTGTATATGCAAACGTATGGTCATAGAATTTCTCTGGTTTTATCTTTTAGTTTTATTTCTTGGTTTAATATCTGATCGTGTGAAACACATGTAGTGGGACAAACATGCAATAACAATTACACTTAATTTTCACTGGTATTCAAAATCTTGGTCTGACAGTAGTTTTGTGAAATATCTTTGTATCAGCTGTTTTTACCTATTGCAATATGATAAAATCAGCCCACAGCAGATTGAAATAGTCAGTGTAAAAGCAGTAAAGTTGATGGGTGTACAAACTTGTACATGAACAAACTGTTTTATACACATCTCTAACATGTTCAGCATAATGTTTCAGTATTTTTTTTGGTTTACTTGCAGCATTTGAGCCTTCGCCACAGCTCAGCGCATTAACGTTTTGAGAAATCTGCTTATGGGATTTCATAATGAGCTGAAGACCAATGTCGTGTTTATATGTTTACACTTTGGTTGTTAATCTACAGATTTCTTAGCATGTCTGCTTCATGGCTTCAAAAATAACCACTACTAGGTGCTACTGTACCAAATGGAAGGCAAAGCAAGAAGTCTTTAAGCTAAACAAATACCCGGAAAAAGTTTACACAGCACTACATTCACAGTGATGTTGCGCACTAAACCGGTAACAGGCTTACCATTTACAAAACAGAGCTACTTTACTGTCATTTTTGTTATTTTGGATATCCTAATTTAGAGCAGATTTGATTTAAAATATATATATAAATGTTTTTATTAGAATTGCTTAAGTTGTTTTAAATGGTGTGCTAATATTTCCTTAACCTCTACTCAAGTATGGAAAGGAGTGCTGCCCCTGTGCAAACCCCTGATTGGCTGAAGACAGCTACTTCTGTTATGGTCATTTCACAGACACTTTTCTCCTAAGCAACTTGAATCTGAGTAAGAATCATGCCAAAGCTAAAAACTAGCCGCTATCGCTAACTAAGATGTCCTGACTTAATATCAGGTAAATCTCCTTTAAAGATGTCATCTGAAGTGATCAGTGCTGATCATCACAACATTTGCTTAAGTTGGAAAGATAAAAAGAAAAAGATATAACAAAGAAAGATGAGTAGTACTGTCTGCATAAATAACCTGCTCACTATCACTGCATCATGTCTACATATCAGAGCCTCTCTCCGCTTGAACAGGATGGGATCATCAGTAGCTGCTATATGTGAAATCCAATTTTCACCAATGAAAAAGTGTTGCTCTCTTACGCAAACATGACTGTTGGAGATAAAGAAATATAAGGAATCAATTTTTTTTTTGATGACGAGAAAAATTCATTTGAAAATATTTAAGATGTTTTGACTTTTTATTTATTTATTTTTTTGATGGGCAGATGTAGATTAACATATGTGTTGAAGCTGGTGAAGTTGCTTAAGCCAAAAGAACATCAGGCCCTTCAGCAAATAGAATTTTTTAGGGAGATATTTTGAAATAATAATTTGTAGCTTTGGCTTAGGTTTTAGCTCCTGTGAAAAGTGTTAAAAGCTTAGAGTGCCTAAGATGTAAAATTTAAGATTTCTATTTTTTCCCTTTAATTTTGGAATATATATTCCAAAATGAGTCAACTATAGAGTTATATCATTCATAATCTAGGACATTCGTATAACCTTAAAAAGGGCCTGAAATACTGGATTCAGGGTCAGCACACAGTCCATGGGGGTCAGAGTCAGGACTGCATCACAGATTATTAAATATATACACAGGTATTAAGCTACAACGTCAAAATCTCCTGTGGAAAAAAATTGAATGACAACATTTTATGGAAGTGGTCTTGGAGTGTAAAATCTATTTACTTAATTGAAACATTTTCAGTATTTGTGCATAATAACTAAAATAATCTACAGCTAGGACTTCAATGCACTAAGTTTATAGGTTGATAATAAATGAATGTAAAGCCGTGTTTACGGAGGGATGCGGTCGATAAAGACCCGAGTAACCCCACTGATAATTTCTTTACAGTACTAGCCCAAGATTTGTTTTGAATAAAAGATTTTATGACTATCCTTGTAGGTAACTGTAATTTCAAGTAACCATCATGATAAAGAAATAATGTAGAAAAATAATATAGATCAAAATATTGAGGTGTTTTTTTGGATGTTATTGCAAATTGAGAAAAAAGAGGAAACAGGAGAAAAAATCCTCCTGAATATTCCTGAAATATACATGAAAATAGACAAAGAGGAAGCCTGTAAACTCTTAGTACTGCTGGTCGATTTCTAAAATCTGTCCATTAATGGCAGACAGCTCAAAACAGGAATGGAACATGCCATGCACATATAGCAACCATAGCAGCCACATTAGCAATGATATCACAAGACTTTAGAGAGTCTTCATAAATAAGATACGACTTTTTAACTTTTATATTCGAAAATCAAAAAAGGGCCATTGCATGTGAGAAGTTTTCTTTTCATTGTGTTTTCTCTCATGGCTGTTACTTACAGATTTTAAATGTTTTAAGTTTATCTTGTTTTTTCAAATAAGGTGGATCTGAGGTGTGCCAGAGGACAAAGTTTCACATCGGATTGGTGTGGTAGTGCTGCCGATCAGATAAATCATAACCACCCACTGTCCCATTTCAATGCCCTGATAGCACCTGATAATGTTGATTCGACTGATTGCTCAGCATCTTATTATCTTTTTATTACCGATTTTAGCAGGGAATGGATAATAGGACAACAAGACTATCTTTTCAGTTAAGAAGACTAAACGTAATCCTGAAACAAAGGGATCAGGTTTCTTTTAAAATGATTTGATGACATAAACTAAAAAGCCAAACCTACACAAAATGACATTGTTAGAGAGACAAACTTAATAGTGTTGAATTAGAGAAAGTATGTTGAAGATATGTTTTTAAAATTCAGTTTTTGATTTTTTTTTTGTTGTTTTGGAGCCAAACAATGCAACCGAGTGCCACCACAGAATGACCATTACCCTGATGGGCTCAGGGTTTCATATGATATGTACAAATAGTGTTCATTTTCGTACAAACAATAAGTGCAAGCTGGTTGAATAAATACTGATCTTTGTATTTAAGGTTATCATCAGTTGAAGCAAACATTTATTAATGAGTATTGAGCAAAAAATACAGCGCAATTTTTTCTGTCATAGTTCCTATTCTCATGGAAAGTTTAGGATTTTAATTAAATAGATTTTTATTACATGCTTGTCTTCTGAGTTCCTTCTGAGCGACTGACCGAGAGACAGGAAACAGGCTGAACAACACAGCAAGAGTGTCAATGAGAAAATTAAATCAAATTAAACAAATGACTTTATGGAATAAGCCTTAATTCCTGGGTTATGGCAAAAGAGGTAGAAATGAATGATAATGATGCTGATGTGCAGCTGATTGGTGCATTTCTTTCACATGTTAATTTCTGCATTTCTCTACAACCTCTGGCAGCTGCTGGATAATCCCCTTGAGCCCGTGTCCTATTAAGCTTTTAAAAGCTGGTATGAACCATCCATTTTTTTAATAACCGTGTCCCATCAAGGGTACAAATCTCCACCACAATGCTTTTCATCTGAATTTTTTGGTCCAGCAGCAGCCCCAGCATTGATAAAACAGATCTGAAAGGCAGAGGATCTTTCTGACCTGGCAGAAATTTTCTTAACATTATCTGGATGAGCTGTATGTTAGAAAATAAATGTAAACGTTCAAAAGAAAAATAACTAAATCCTGCCTTTTATTAATTTTGAAGTCTCGTTTATACCTGAGAGGAGATATTTGTCAATACAGCTGCATGTAGACAGAGGTGTGTGTGTGCGTGTTTATGTGTGTGTGTCTGCGTGTGTGTGTGTGTGTGTGTGTGTGTGTGTGTGTGTGTGTGTGTGTGTGTGTGCGTGTGTGTGTGTGTGTGTGGTGTGTGTGCGTGTGTGTGTGTGTGTGTGTGTGTCACTTGTTTTTCATGTTTCAGGGAAAGAGTTTTAAATTTCCTCAAATTTGTGATGTTGCATGTTCAAAGAGTAGCTACTTATGTACAGCAGTAAAACTGAAAAAATACAAACTCTTTCGTGGGTTAGCAGTTATTTTATTTGTTAGTGGTATTTATGAGCTTAAACTGAAATCCCGCTCCAGACACCTACATGATTCTGCACAGCCCCGGGGAACAGACTAACCGCCCTCTCCCAAAAACAATGATGAATAACCTCTGTTTGATCTGTTTTCTGAATTCAGTCTTGCACTGATGTATAGCAGAAGAAAGAAACTGATTTATTTATTTCTTTCTTGTAAAATTGTTCTTGGCAATAAATCCTGTTTATTTCATTTTCAAATGGTGCCACATCTGAGAATTGAATTGAATTTATTGAATTGATAATCCATTGAGATGGTACATTTTGGTACACTGGTTGCACTCGTCAAAAAACTTGTCAAAATGATTTATTCTAATAGTGGTTTTTGTTTTGAACATCACATCCCCCAGGTTGTGACAGTTAAATGTGTGACTAACATTTGATCAGGAACTTCATGCTCAGCAAGGAATCCAGACTGCTTATGGCAGTGGATTGTAGGACCAAAATGTAGAGAACATGCAGTGAATACTCTGTTGATCAGTGAATGTGTGTGGGAGCAGAGAGTATGGAATAGGAAGCCTGCAGTTCTGACCTCAACTCTGTTGAACACTTGTGGGAACAAGTGGGTGTGCTGTTCCTGTCAGAGTGACCAACACAGCCATACTAGCTGAAGAATGGATGTGTGTCCAAACTGGTGACCAGCACTAGAAATATGGTTCTTCTGCATGCTAAAGAGGCCCCTGTTTGTTAAATCTTTTATTAACAAATTCCCAATATTTCTTGTTTCCTTAGACCTCAATCATCTAATTCAACAAACTGCACCAAACAAGAGTCAATTGAAGAGTGTTCTGCTTTTTTTTTCTTATGGCAGAGAAAATCTGTACCACATATTTCCTCTGCCTCTCATCCCACATTGGCATTTTTCTTAAAAATGTGCAACATTTAAAAAGGAAAAAACAAAGGCTTCCCGATGATATAATATTGATTGCCAAAAATATTTTTACAAAGAATAATCAACAAAAAAACACATTTCCTCAACCTTTGTGCTAGGTTTACAGAATAGTGAGTCATTAGCATAGCTGTTACATCTGATTCTCACCAACTATGAATAGTTGTGGTGACACAGGGCGATTTAAATCAAATTTCATGTCTTAACGTTTTTTTTACCCAAATCAAGATATGCCATATATATCCTGATGGGTAACCAAAGAGTAACCAAAGAGGCAGTTCTTGGATGCTAAATGCAGCAGCACGTGTGCACAGTTGACTGAAATTAAAGCTATGTATGAAATGCTCAATAAATGAAATAATTGTAAATTATCTTTCTGTAAATTATCTTTCTATGATGATAAAAATATATATATAGTTGTGCAAAATGCAAAAATAATAGTTATTTTTAACTCAAAACAAGCTACCTCAACTAAATAATATTTCCTCATCTTACATGTGAGGTGTGAAGAAGTCTCGATATATTTGAGAATCTGATATATTGCCCAGCTTTAAGCAAATCTGTCACAGGCTGTTTTACCCCAGATGTTCCGATCACTTTGCAGTTTTTAAATTTTGCTGTCACATGATTGTTTAAAAAAAATCTAAAAACTTTAAAAACCAAAAATTCTAAAAAAGAAAAAAAGGGGGGGATTAGGTTGATGGGGTTATAAATAGAAATGCTTAGAATTGTTTTTGTCTGTGCAAAATAAGCACATACAACATTGTTGTCTTTGCACAATTTTCACTCCTCCGGTTTGGTAGGTTACATATGAAGTGAGGCCAAGTTGGTGAGTAGGGAAAATTATGGAACATTATATTACATCTAAAAAGCCCTTGACAATGAACTCCTGGGGCCATAATATACTAAATTATTGAGCTTTGCTTCACTGAAACAGACTGATCTGCTGCACAGGGGCTGTACAGGCTTTTGCACAAATGAGCCCTCACCGGGAGAGTTGATACTTTTCTTCTGGACAGGAGAAATTCTGAAGGTGGGGGTAAGGACAGGAAGAAATTGCATCCTACTTGTACAGGATTACTGTCTAGACAGACAGAAAAAAACCTCCTAATCTTAATACAATGTCTGTGATGACTATGGTTTTATTTGAAATACATCCTCAGACACAAGAGGAATTTTGTCTCCATTACACATGTTTCTTTGGAGCATTTAAAAAGAAAACAACAATAAACATGAACAAATTTGTGCTATCAGCCCCTTGAAAGTTTTTGCCACACACAATCACTTAGGGCTTGATTTATTAACGCTTTGCGTGTACTAAAACAGGTGCAGACGGCTTTGCTCCGAAAAAAATCTAAATGTTACCTCGATTGCTGCAATATGGTAGAATATCTGCGAAAAAGTAAATGCGGCTTGAAAAACCGGAAGAACAGCAGATTAAGTTAAGAGGAGGAGGCAAGATGAAGAACCAAATTAAAAATGCTCATAATAAAAAAATATGCAAATAAGATCGGCGGGGCCGTCAGAAGAGATTCATCTGACCAATACTTTGGTGATTCGGGTGTGCAGCAGTTACCTACGGGGTCCACACAGAATATGTGCGACACATCGCTGAGGCCAGATACTCGGGCCATTGCTGCGCACACATGGCAGCTGGTCAGTGAAGTGTGGGCCGATAATAGGCATTACACAAAAGAACTGGGTAAAGGTGATCAGGTGTATCGTGAGGGATGTCCATGCCAGCGGCTCCAGAGTGCAGCAGCAGGTCCTGCAGGGGACGGAGTGTGTGCGCACTGTGCGTAATCCTCATAAAAATGGTCTC
>JAVQJG010016191.1:0-10406 GCA_036024015.1 Craterocephalus amniculus | reverse complement strand
TGTTTTTATGCATTTTCTTACACAATCCATCAAACTTCCTTTCATCACTCTGGACCAGGGTCTCACTGGACCCCTCAGACCTTCTTCCATGGCTCTGGAACAGACAGATGATGGATCCTCTACCCTTCCAGGGTTTAGCAACATGTTGGACAGTTTCATTGGTTTCTGTAGCTCCTTACCAGTTTTTCTGCTTGGTGCAGAGAATCTGACCCTTCTGGACCAGACTGGCAGAGGATTAAAACCGGTCTTCCCTCATGTGGAGTTGCTCATTAACAGGTTTTTCCTCTTTATGGGATAAATAATAGACAACCAAACAGGTAAACTGGTTTATTCAGAGATCTGAGGGGGACTTCCCTCCTGCAGGAAGTTTTCCCACCAACATCCGGTAAAGGACGACGTAATGAAAAGCCAACAGATTACACAGTGATTACGACATGTACATCATGGCATTAGTGACAATAAGAAACAACAGAATAAATAAATATTTGTTCAGCCGCTTGTTCTAGAAGCTGAACACAGAAAATTTGTACCATGATTCAGTTCAACTTTCAGGACTGCAGGAGATTCCCATTGGTTCCCGTATCATTTCCATTATCGGTTACAATATCTCTTCTGTCATCACTAATACTCAGTTTGGTCCTACGAAGGCCACAACCAAGCAGGTTCTCATGTATCTTGCAAATAGACTCGTTTTCCCAGATATCTGGCACCTGTCAATGAAAAGGACACGCCCCTAAATATGAGGAATTTTAGGATTAAATAACATAAAGGTAAACCTGAGCTTTTAAAGCTATAATGGTTTGTTGGGATTGGAGCCCCTAGTGGAAGGAGGGGGAAACTACAGTTTTTGGCGCTTCCTAACCGTCTTCAGGTTTCTAAGCCGGACACCATCACCTGACTCACATCAATTAACCTGATTGGCTAAAACATCCAGTACATTTGATGCAGGAATACATAAAAGATAAATAGATAAAAACCCGTGTAGGACCGCATTGCGTATCAGTGATGTAAGTCATGGGCTCTGTTATCAGATCTGATATCTTTTTATTATAAGCACCGATATCGGATCTGGTATCGATTCTGTTATCTGTTCAAATATCATTTTATTACACGCACCAATATCATACATCATCACCGATATGAGATCCAATTCCAGCTCTGATATCGTTATTGGCTCCGGTATCGTCTGGGATCCCATCCATGGCCCTCTCTCCTTCCCCGCTGGACTTCCACCGTGTCCCTGCTTAAACACAGCGGACTCAAACCCTCCACCCTGCAGGGTCCGGTCCGCCTGAGTCGGCTGTGTTGCAGCAGAGGCCGGCGGGCCTTCAGGACCAGGTCTAAGCTCTCTGCACTGAAGAGGGACGTCTCAGATGGACGTCAGCCTCGGCCGATCGGGAGCTGCAACAAGGAGCAAAAACAGACTTTTCAGATAAATAAACAGATAAATAAAGTTCTTATTGGATTAAATTAGAGTATTTTTAGATTTTTTTCTGATGGGGAGTGTAGGGAGCAATAACTGTAAGGTCTTATTTGGGATTTTTTTTGTTTTTTATATGTGGATCTTATGTTTTCGTGTCTTATTTGTATTTGTTTAACTTTTTTTTTTTTTCGGACCAAAAGACACATCTAAATATTTCATCTATATCTGTTATTTTATTATTTATCTATTAAAGATTTTTTATAATTTTTTGGTCTGATGTATTTCTTTTGTATTTCTCATTTTTGTCCATTGAAGCTTTTGTCTGTCTTATATCAGTCATTTTTGGACACATCTGTGTGTTTTTCATTTAATATGTTTTGGTGATTTTATTCATCTTTTACGCTTTCATGCATGAATGATGAAGAAATAGTGCCACGTTTTTTGCAGATATTAATTTCCTTCCATAGACAACTGCAGTGATGGTTTTTTATAGCTTAATCATATTTTACATTTTATCTAATTAATGTATTTTTATATTTTATTCAAAATAATTAATAAAATGTGCTTTTTCATATTTTTTACAAAATGAATATTCTATAAAAAGTGTGGTTCTATCGTGTTCCTGTTTATCACAAAAGAATGTTTGGTTATTACAATGTATACATGTACATGTATAAATATTTATTCTACAGTCAGTGACAGTTTATTGCATGACTCACTGATGTTCCAGGAAGTGGCAAAATAACACATTTTCTCTCCCAACCCATGAATATACTGGAAACCAGCTGTCAGATACATGTCCACTGCAGTGGACAATATGCATGAAAGGGTTAATCCTTTTTATCATGGTCAAACAGCCTTTAACTGAAAATTCTCTCCTTGTTGATTATTTGTTAGGATTTCTTTCTCTACTTATTGGTACTGGTGTGTTTTTATCTTTAAGGGATTTCTGCAGGAAAAGAACCGACATGAGACAATGTTGTTCATCTTTCTGTGTATCTGGATGTGAATGAGTGGATCTGGTGCTGGCTCGTTCCCCGGCTGCTGGGAGGCACTGAGGTGATGCAGGTCCTTCTCACCCTGCTGGAGCACAGAGAGCCGCTGGAGCCGCTCCTGCAGGCGCAGACGTTGGGTCGGACGCAGCGGCTGCCGTACAGACACTTCTGCTCACAGACAGCTGGACAGGACAGACAGACAGACGTGTAGTTAGCTTCTCCTCCTTTTATTTACCCTTCCATCCATCATCCATCCATCATCCATCCATCCATCCATCATCCATCCATCCATCATCCATCCATCCATCCATCATCCATCCATCCATCCATCTATCCATCATCCATCCATCCATCCATCATCCATCCATCCATCCATCCATCATCCATCCATCTAACATTCATCCATCCGTCCATCATCCATCCATCCATCCATCCATCCATCCACCATCCACCCATCATCCATCCAGTAATGCTTCGTGCTGCTTCTCCTCCTCTTCCATCTGAAGTCTGCAATGAGCGGAATAAGGAGGTGAAAATGTGTCTGAGGAGGCTGGAAGAGGCTCCGGTTGGTCCGCGGGCCGTATGTTGGACAGCCGTGGCTCCGACGATGCTGCAGGATCTGATATTTTATTCTGATCTGCATCGATCAGTGGTTGAGACACGATCTTCTGATGTGAAGGAATCTTCCTGATTCGTTAATTTAATGATTAATTGCAGCATTAAAAACTGCTGCAGTGTTTCAGACGAGGGAAAACCTTCATCCTCCTCCTCCTCCAGCTCTACAGGTGTGCTTTTAAGGAGCTTGTTCCTATTCTGAGCTCGGTGAAAATGCCAGCTGTAAACAGCGGGGACAACAGAAACACGACATCTGCCCCTTTCCGTGGCGTCTCCGCGGCGACGAGTCGGATAAAAGTGTCGTTTAAAGGTTGGAGCCGATGTAACGGAAAGGTCAGGAAAACGTGCACGGGCCAGCGCACGATGCAGCCAAAGGAGAGCTGAAGCAAGACAAGTTCAATTACTGCCAAAGTGTGTTGTGATTGGTGCGTTTGGGGTTAGACGGTGTGTCCTGATTGGCTGGTTTGTGCCACAATAGAAGCGGTGGTTGGCTGACAGGCTGACAATGGTCGCGTCATCGCTGTGCAGGGAACAAAAGGCCGTTTGGCACTGAGGCGGAAAGGTGAGGAGGTCAGTGTGTTACTGGAGTGTGTGTGTGTGGGAGGGGGGGGCGATATGTTCCCTCTCTTTTACAAACTACTCAGAAATAAAGTTGAGTCTCAGCGTTCACTGTTGATTCCTCATTTCCTTACAAAGCAGCATCGCTGGTTAAATAATACCTGCAGGAAAAAAATTAAAGTCTGAATCTAACGCCTGAAAACCAGAGAACAGATAAACCCAAATATTTCAAGTTTGTTCCTTTACCTCTTAATAATAAGGTCTATTTATCCTGCTTCCTGTCTGAAGTTACATACCGATAAGTACAGTACTTCTACTACTAGAGCTGTATGTATCTGTGTGGTAAACTGAGACATGAGAGGTTACTGCCGGGTCAGAATCCAGATCTGTGTTACTGTCAGAGGAAATTCACCTGGAACTCTGTAGAACATGGAAATGTGTCTCATCCTAAAGAAAACCAGAGAATAGCAGCAAGTTTGTCCAGGAACCAGTAAAGTAATCCTATGAGCAATGTAATCCTGGGATATCTGTAGTTTTATGACCAAACAATGTTTAATATATTTGAATACTGGCAAGTAAAGTGAATCCAGGATAGTAATAACAATGATGATAATAACAATAAAAACAGCAATAATGAAAATAATAATAATAAATAATAATTATTATGAATGAAATAATATCATTATTAGGTTCCTCGTCTGTGGACCGTCGTACCAGAGGAGCTCAGGGCTGCAGTGTCTGTGGTTTCAGACCTTTATAGCTTCATTTTCATTTCTGTTTGGTTTCATTTAGCCTATTTAAATCTATTTATTCACTAATATATTTCTCTCTCTTAACTTATTTCATTATGAACTTTTTACGAAGTTGGAATGGATTATGTGTGCAGCTAAGTTAATATAATTTTTATTGCAACAAGAACCCCCAACATGAAATGCAATGACTTTTGGGGTAACCACAGAGAAAATGAAAGCAGGTTAATCATCTTCTAGCAGCTGCAGTGAGCAGGAGATGATTTCAGTGATTCTGAAACTCTAATCCAGTAAAATAAAGACGTCCACCAATCAGAGCAGCCTCTGACCGACATCCCGCTCGTTGGGGGAAGATGCTCTCCCACATCGTCCGGCTGCACAGAGACACACACCCAGCTTCTTATGTAATTCCTGTAAATCTCTGAATACGCTGCATGACGTAACCACCCTAAACCTCATTCACATAACACCAGCCTCATTTGCATATATGCAGATTAGCCAGGCTGACAGAAGTCGGTCCAAACCAAGCAGCAACCTCCGGCTCAGAAACATGAAGCCTATGAGGAAATGCAAAAAACTGCAGTTCACCCCTCCTCCACTAGGGGCTGGCTGAGTTTCGTTCTGCTGGAAAGTTACTATTTTTCCCACTGCCCCTAGTGGAGGAGGAAGAAACTGCATAGTTTTCATGTTTCTAAGGTTCTGCTGCACAATTACCATGTTTCTGATTCTGATTTAAATTTGATGCTATCAGTATTTTTATCCTAAATCAGGATAAATCGTGGGATCACCTATGACCGGCTCTGCTTACATAACCCAAACGTTCCTGCTCTCTGCGCTCAGGAAGCCTGACTGATGGCTTGTTTGCCTTCCAACGTCGGTCATGTATGAAGCAACTCGCTCTCTTTCATCGCAGCTGAGCGGGAACGTGATGTAGAGGCGTTGCATTCATGGATAATCCCTTCTGGAGCTTCACATTCATCTTTCCTGCATGGAAGCGGCTTCCTTGGGGCGTGTGGAGGCGTGCTGGATGGAAACTCAGCAGATGAATGTCTTGCTCTTCATCCTCAGACAGGGTTTTAGTCATTATCGGGCCACAGAGGAAAACAACAACAAGAAAACAGCAGCAGGGTTTTGTGCAGGCACACCCAGACACACCTGGCCTCAGTCTCACCTGAACACCCCCCCCATCACAGAAATGAGTCCTTCACCCATTAAAGAAGGAAAAAACCCACAAAAAAAATCATGAAAATCTTGACATTGTTTTTTGATTCTGGTTTAATAGAAATATTTTTTAAAAACAAATTAAAAATACAACAAATTAATTAATAATTACATTACATCACCCATCAGCTGATATGTGGCTGAATAATCCTGCAAGCAGCTGTTTTCTGGATATCTTCATCAGATTTCTACACCTGTCCATCGTAAGTGAAAAGAATTCACATGACTCTGGGATTCGGTGCAAACATAAAACAAAAAGTAACATAGAGTAATATAATGAGAGTTAGAGTATTCTGGAAACATAAAAGATAAATGAAAATAAAAAAATGAACAAGATAAGATTAATAGGGCTAATAGTGAGCTCTAAATCAGAAATAAGGCTACAAAGTGACTTGTATACAGGATATTAAGATTAACAAAACTCAATGTATCCGGTTTGTGTGTGAAAACAATGTAAACTGATGCAGAGTAACAGTAAACGCTGCCAGGAAGTTTGATAAATAATGCAAATATTCAGCAGGCGGATCATCATCATTTTATCAATCCAGTTTTAACAAATTTAAAGAAGCATTAAAACGGAAAAATCTGTGTAAATTGTGAATAAAGCAAAACGAGGTGCAATTATTTCTAAGTTTCATCAAAAAGATTAAGAGAACCAGAAGGAATCTCTGTGTGCTCAGAAAATGATTCTCTACTGGAAACCAGTAGGTCTGGACCTGGACCACATGCTGCATCCGTCACAGCAGAAGAACCACCAGCAGAAAAATATTTTTAAATGTTTTAGCATTTATTTAAAAAAAGATTTTAAAATAGTGAAATAATGCAGATGTTCGATTTTTCGATTTGATTTCCTCACACCTGGATTATACTCTGGTCTTCTTCTGATAAAAAGCACTTTTAACGTGTTTTATTACTCCGCTAAATCATTTTACGATGATTTTAAAGTTTGTGTATATAAATAAAAACGTTTCCTTCAAAAGGAAGAAAGAAAGTTTATAATTAACACTAATGAGAGATTATCAGGTCTGGGATCTTTACAACTAGGCTGCGTCCACTTCCGCCTGCTGCAGCGACACCTGTGGATGTTACGTCATCAAAACCGCAGAAGTACGCACGTGACTGACGGAAAGTTACCTATGGAAGCTGATTTCTGGGGAAGGAGGTGTGGATGAGGAAACGGGAGGCAGGAAAACAGAAAACACAGGTGAGCAGCGGCAGGTGTGCGCGCGCAGGCAGGAAAGCGGAGCAGGGGGCGTGGCCTGGAAGCCACCTGCCGCAGGTAGTTTCAGAGATGACTTTGCTGTGCGGATCTGCAGCTTTCAGCAGCAAACTTTGAAAAAGTTTTTAATTCACCGGGTCGCCGGACGCGTTTTACGTCCCCGGAAACCGCGACCATCCGCAGGTGAGTGTGACGTCACGGATTTTATGCTTTATTAGCTCATTTTCCACCGGTTCGTTAGTTTGTTTGCTTGTCCTTCAGCCTTCCTGTCCGCGCACCGAAACTCCTCCTGTTGTTGTTGTTTTCCGCGCGTGCTGTCTCAGGTGCACATTTAAATACTGGTTTTTGTATCCGGACTTCCGCAAGCGCGTGCCATGGTTTCAATCTGCGTGCGTGCACCTGAAGAGAGAGCCATTCATTGATGCAGGGGCGCGCGTAACAGGTGTCGCCTCTGTTTCCATGGCTACAGACAGAAACCATCCGTCCCGAGCTTTTTATTTTATTTTTTTCGTTTTAAATGATAAGAACTTTATTAACAAATTAATAAATTTTCGTTCACAACACACAAACAATTCATCATAACTACAAATATCAAATATATAAAATGATACAAAACTATATATAACAAGAAGAGACAAACACTCATGGTACAGAAAATTTATCAGGAATAAACAAATAGTTTAGTAAGAAAGTACATAAACAAAAGAATTTAAACAAAAAGAAAACAAAAAAGAAAAACAAAAAACATGTAAAGGGGTGGCAACTGATGAAAAAACCTTTTTCATGGTATCTCAACTTTAAAATTACAGGATCGGGCAAATTATTCTTCAGTACAGAGTTCTGACTCTATACATCTATTGCACTTCTTATCCTTTCATAGTTTCTATAGACAGGCAGAATTTCCTGAAATCAATTTTAAATTTAACAAAACAGGCGAAAACTTTGGCAAACGTGGCTTTCTGCAAAATAACTCGGTGATTAGAATGATTAGGTTTATAAGAAACTGAATATTGGGATATTTATTTCCATAAAAAGGAGAATATCTTTAGTATATTTATACCGGCCACCAGCGCTGACTTTAGGAGAAACACCTGAACGCACCACGGTCGCTGAGCCAAAGAAAGGAGCTTTTATTTCCAGGGTAGAAATTAGAGAATGCAGGACCCCTCAGAGGCAGAATATCCTGTTTCAGATCATCCGATGATGTTTATCTGCTCTATCTAACACAAATGTGGCGCCAGCAGCTGCTCATGCAGGACAGGATCCTCCTTACAGCATCTGTGGGAGTGTTTCTCCTGTCAGGTGAGGCAGCTTCTTGTGGCTGAAGCTCTGCCACACCTGCACTGGGGAGAACAAACATGGAGGTGTGTGAATCCTGGGCAAACATTCTTCATCTTGGTATTTGCAGAGCGTGCAGCAGCTTTTACGTGTTCAGACATGATGCCTTTCAACTTAATTTATTTGTGTCTTTGGATTAAATCTCATGTTATGATGTTTTCTGGTGGCTAAACTTATGAATGAGCAGCTAACAGTGAAAGAATGACCCGATCCCCGTCATATTTAAAAAATCTTTGTTTTATTTTTATTTATTATTATTTATTATTATTTATTTTTCTTCTTTGTGTGCTGATACAGAAACAATTGTTTACTTTAACCTGCAGCTAAATGTTGTGTTGTCGGCTAACTCAAGCTGTAAGTGCTAAAAACCGCAGTTCCCCCCTCCTCCACTAGGGGCTGGCTTAGCCAATCCCCATAGACTGATGGTAAAAAGAGCAACTGTCCAGCAGAGCAACTTTGTCGTGGCTAACTCTGACATTTGCAGCGTGACCGTCCATTGAAATGCATTGAAAGTAGCTTGTTTTGTTCGGTTTTGCGTGTTTTTTAAATTTTAAAATGGTCAAGCGGTGTTCATGGGGTTCATGCAACTCAAACACAAGTTATCCAAAGAGGCTGGGCAATGGAGTGTATTTTCTGCCCTTTACTAAGCCACATCTCAACCAAGAAAATGTCCGCTTTGGATTAAGTCATGCAGCAGACAACAAAATCACCTGAACATGGATAAAATCAACTATATATAAATGTCTGTTTAAATCAAATCAAATTGATTTATATAGCACTTTGAAACAACTGAAGTTGAGAACATGGTGTTTTAAAGGAAAGGGAAGTAAAAAAGTACACATAAAAACTCAATAAACAATAAATTAATCAATAAAACGAAAAATTTTCAAGCATAGAATACGTTAATATAGTCACGCAGACAGTTTTGGTGTCATTTAATTTGCGTCAGGAGAGTTGTCCGAGCCTCCTGACCAGAGCAACAGTCATTGCACGGAGACGCATATTTCTCAACTTGTGAACCATATTTCTCTGTTTACAATGGAGAAAATGGAGGAAGATGAGATTTTATCTTTCTGTCCCCAAAATTCATCATTTGCCTCCCGTTTAATATCTCCTACTGTTACACTTGCCATGGCGCCTGTTACCGAGTGAGAGGAGGGGGCGTGGCCTAGCCTTAGGTCAATTCAACAAGTGTTGCCAAGAAAACCTACATTTTTCTTCAGTTTTCAAATTAATTGTTGTCTTAATATAATTTTAACTTTGAAGGTGATTTTCTTCAAATTCATTAATGTTAAACATCTTTCTTTGTTCCAGTGCTACCATTTCTACATGATTATCATGTTTTTCAATCTGACCATCACATAGATAACTTATTTTGATCCCTGAAAAAATAAACCATAATGACTTTAACATGCTTTTAAATTAAAATGAGAATAATGGAAAACCGAACATTCCTCTAATGTCACAGAATTGATTTTTCTCTAAATAATTCCAGCAATGAGGAGGAAGACTTACTCTTTAGCAATGGTAGTAATTCTGTCTTTTAAAGATAATTTTTTTGTGTTTTTAAATACTTTAAGTTCTGGATTTCTCGTTCTGTGTGAATAAAGAACATTTCTGATGATTGTGGGAAATGCTGTAAAACCAACCCACACAGTGGAACGTTAGCATGCGGGTTCTGCTTGTTTCCTCTGGTGCATGTCGTCCGAGTGTGATTGACATTGACACCTGCAGGTGAGAAGCCTGCAGCTGTTTGGCTGTAAGTGTGTCACATTTCGCCTGACTGCAGTGTTTAATGGTCACCTGACTTGTTGCGGGCGGTTCGGGTTACAGGCGCGGTGGCGTATCTGGGAAATCGCTCTGACCCAGTTCCCACCTGGAATTTGATGATCATTTAAATTGTGGCATTCAGTGCAGAGGTATTTTAATCTGTGGCATTTCTCTTTATTCCAAGGCGGTTGGTCCAAAGTAGCATGCTATTACTGGTATTTTAAAAAGGACTCTGAGAAGTTTGGTCAAGCTCATATCTGTCTTTTTTTTTTAACTGAAATTATGTTAAAATTGGCTTTTCTGCAAGAAAAGTGATTAATCTGGAGGAAAGAAACTAGGGCTGGACGATATTGTTCCTTCCGATTCGAAACCTTTACGATCATCGATTTTGCAGATTTTCTCAAGAGTACCTAACTGCAGTCAAAATGGCGGCCGCAGGCGGCGCCATACCTCTGCTCGATCCCGGAAGTCTGTTGCCTCAACAGCGGAAACAGTCTTCTTCGGCAGAGACCGGTCGT
>JAVQJG010016185.1:0-26721 GCA_036024015.1 Craterocephalus amniculus | reverse complement strand
TGGGTGAACAGGGGGTGGCAGGATTAATTCAGCTTACACCTATTCAGTTTGAGTGGTTTAAAATTACTTCTTTTTTCTCCCCCAAACATTTCCTTAGCAGTTAACACGGTCTTCTCCCTACATGTAAAACTGCTGTTCAGGCCACTGATTAGGTTCCAATTCAGCTTCCTCAGGTGTCCTGCTCTCCTGGCACGTTTTTGTATAAAATTTCTGTTTCCGCTGTTGACACCACTAGACCTGAAACTGTTCTGCTGGATTGCCAGCATGGCTGTAAATGTACTGATCAACCTAGTAGGGAGGAGGCCTTAAGTCCCTTCGTGTCATTAATCAGGTAACATGCACTATTCCTCCATCAGTCCCAAATTCCTACATTTGCCTCAACAGCATCACATCCCAGGACACGTTCTTTTTACATACAGAGTAGTTCTCCAGGTTTGGGTTCTGAGTCCAGGTATTTTCAACCAATGATTTTAAAACTTTTCAGGAGGATCTTACCATCCCCCTCAACACAGGCCCCGGTTTGTCTCTCTTTACAGAGAGACAGGGGGAGTTTAGGGCTGGCTGCGCCATTGTATTTGCAAAAGATAACACAGATTTTAATTTATACATTTACTGCAGAACTTATTGAAGAGTGGTAACAGGACTTTAACCCCTGGATTGTGTCCGTTTCTAAGGAATATTAATAATGTTACCAGGGCAATTTATAGCTTTCTATAGCTTTCCAAAAATGTCATAAATGTCAGAAACTATAATAAAGTTTTTAAAAAAATAGTCATGTTCAAAATTCGTTGATGTACACTGGAAATACTTACAAATAAAACAATAGTTTTACGTGACGTAGATGTTTATGAAATTTTATTTTATACTTATATTTATAAAATTGGGCTGCACGGTGGTGTAGTGGTTAGCACTGCGGCCTCACATTGAGAAGGCCACGGGTTCGAGTCCCAAGTTGGTCAGGAGCCAGAGGGGGCGTCTGGTTCCAGCTGGTTTGACACCGTGGCCTTCCTGTGTGGAGTTTGCATGTTCTCCCCGTGTATGCGTGGGTTCTCACCTTGTACTCCGGCTTCCTCCCACTGTCCAAACATATGCATGTGAGGTTAATTGGGCTCTCTAAATTCTCCCTAGGACTGAGTGTGAGTGGTTGTCTGTCTCTCCGTGTTGGCCCTGCGACAGACTGGCGACCTGTCCAGGGTGTACCCCGCCTCTCGCCCCTTGACAACTGGGATAGGCTCCAGCACACCCGCGACCCACTTGGATTAAGCGGTTCAGAAAATGGATGGATGGATAAATAAATAAATAAATGGACATAAATTGATAAATGTCCCATTTTTTCAGCTGATTTCATTGGAATATTTATTGATTTATTCAATTAATTATTTTGTAATTTCAGTATTTATCTACTATTCTAGTTATGAATGAAATGGCTCTCCAAAGCCAAAGGCCTGTTTACACCTCTGCTCTTCAGAGCCATGCACAGTGATGGAGCTACTGTACCTTCACAGCATTCGGATACTCTGAAGCCGGCAGCGTGTTGACGTCATTCTTCAGCTGAACCACCTGCTTCACCATCGCCATGACACCGGTGTACACCTGATCGGCTGATCGGTCCAGCTCAGCAGTGGGCTGGGCCTACGACAGCAGATATTCTCATTTCTCAAATCCTTTACAGCTTTTCTTCTGACTACAGCTTTTTATATTCTGACTATTTTGATAAAATAAAATTAAAACAGAGTTTCACCTGCGCGACTGAGGAAGGCATCGGAGGTTTCTTCGGAGGACCTGAGCCACAAAGAAACTGAAGTTTAGTTAACTCCTTAGATTATTGGCCTAAATCTGCTACAGAAGAAACTGATCTCACCATTTTCTGGGCTTTTCTCAGAAGGCTGCAAACAACAGACAGAAGGAGAAATCTATTAGTTTAATATGTTTAAGCAGCAGTTGCTGCTGTGGTCAGGATGCAGAAAATCATCTTTTATCATCTTAATATAATCTAATTTATAACCTTAAATTCAATTATTTTGAATTGGTTCACTTAAAAATTCATGACTGGGGATGATGGTTTGGGAATGAAACATGTTAGCAGAGTTTTAGTCATTGAGAGGAAAGGATAAAAAGCAGAAACACGTGTCTGTATGGCTGGCTGTTAGATAAACAACACGTATGTAGAAGACCTTATACATTTACATTTAGTTAAATGTAGTTTTCTACACTCTAATGTTTGATAAATGTGCAAAACAGGAAATGAAACGCATACCTTTGTCTGTGTATCCAATCGGACGATCGGGTCCTACAACAAACACAATGTGAGACGAGACACGGCGAAAGCGTCAAAGATTGTGATTCCTCAGTTGTGTGTTTTTTGTGTTTTTATATCTTTTACTGCACTCATGAAACCCTAAACTTTAACAGAAATCTGTGTGTGAGATGTCTCACCAGCTGCCTCTCCTCCTGCTCCAGCCACTGTTTGTCCATCAGCATCTCCCTTCTTTGTCTTTGTAATGTGTCTTCCACTCTTTCTTTCTCCCACGCTGGCCGACTATTTGCATCTGTTGCCTGCACAAAAACAAACAAGAAAGCAGAAAACGAGATTGTAAAATTGTACTGATTTTCATTCCACCAACACTTTAACCCCAATCAATGCGTCAATCAGGACCCCTAAAATGTCACTCTGTCTCGCTGGGACCAGTTGTTTTGTACACTTTTTATAAACTGTGGTTTAGATAAAACAAGAACACATGTTTGACTCAGTAAGGTAATTCAGTTTTGTCTCATTTGTATAAACCGTATGTGGTTTTAGCGCTCAGTTTCTAAGACGTCAACAGATCTTTTTTCCATATTGTGGTCTGCTGCATCTGAACTTGGTCAAAAAGCTTTGCAATAATCAGCTCACAGGCAGACATGAGCCGTTTAGTTACTTCAACACGCTTTGTACTGATATTCAGGTGTTCTATGCAGTAAGTTGGATCAGTGCATTGGTTCCCAAACTGTGGGTCGGGACCCACATGTGGGTCGCAAGATCATTTCAGGGGGTTGCCAGATAATTGTGGAAAAATATATAATGTATTTTTTATCAAATAAATATGGATTTTTTATCATGCCTGTCAAAATTAAACCACTGACAAAGACATAAATATAAATTCAAAACTTACATTTTTTAACACATTAATGCATAAATTCATATTAATCTTCCTAATTTATGAAGGCCGTTTTCAAGCTGTATATTTGTAGGATCCAGCAGGATGATTCGTCCGATTTAAAATTGATAATTGAAGGGAGGGTCACCAACACTAATATGTGACATTTTGGGGGTCGTGGCTGAAAAAGTTTGGGAACCTCTCCACGTCCAAACTGCCCCAACAGTAGAGAGTTTTAAGTCTCATCTCTGGCTTTTAATACCGAGTGAGTTGTGTGGTCTTGTCTTATTAATTTGATTTTTTTTTTTTCCTTTTTATTTATTTTTTGTTTTTTTATTCAAACTTATTAATTCTATTTATTAGAATTTTTATTGGATTTATTGAAATTATTGATTTTATCCTGCATCACTTTGGATACATGTATTATAAATAAAATGGATTCGACTGGAAGGACTTTTCGCTGTATAGATACAAGTTTTACTATGCAATTCCTTTATATGGATGTGTGTGTTTGTGTTTGGGCACCTTTTTGTGTGCGACCTGAGGAAGCGTGTTTCCTTGTAGTCTGGACGGCTGGTGAAAGAAAAAGAAAATATGCAGTTTATTAAAGCTCTGTCAGAAAATATGCATTTTTCAAAGGTTATGTCAGGATGTAGAGCATGAATCTACAGAAACAGATTGAATCATTTTGCTGTGATGCTGCAGACTCAAATGGAAACGTGTTACACAAGAAGCAGAAAGCTGAAGGTTATGTAACATTGTTAATGTTCTGTGAGTAGAAGCTGGAAAGTTAATCAAACCTGAGTTACAGAGAAGAGTTTACACCAGGCTGATGTTCATATGAGGATAGTTTACCTTGGGTGGAGGCTCTGTTAAGCCGGTATCAGCAAATGGGACTGAAGGGGACCGGTCTTGCCTTGCACCACTCTCCAGCTCCACCTCCGTCCTGTAGATCTCGCTATCAAACACCCGGAGAAAAGTTAGAAACATTCTGACTGCAGCTCATTGAGTATGATAAAGAGTGTGTGTGCTGGATTGTAAACCTAAAGGAGCAGACGAGCTGTCTGAAGGAGGGCCGGCCTCGCGGCTCGTACGTCCAGCAGCGGGTGAGCAGGCTGTAGATGGTGTGGGGGCAATGCTGCGGTTTCTGGAGACGGACTCCTGACTCCAGCTGGTTGATGACCTGCCCGTTCTCCAGCCAATAGAAAGGCTGCTGGGCCATTGAGAAGATCTCCCACACACACACACCTGGTCCCACACATAAGAGTAACTAAAAAGCTGTTTAACTACTGTGATATGGCAGAACGAGTTATTTTCTCACCGAACATCCAGACGTCACTGGCGGAGGTGAAACGTCTGAAGTTGATGGATTCTGGCGCCATCCATTTGATTGGCAGACGAGTCACTGAGGCTGCACAGAGAGGAGATATAAGCCACGGCAGTTTCCTCACTTCCTTACAAATACAAACGTGTGCAAGATGTAAAAACATGGAAGAGAAACTAATTTGTGTACCTTTATAATACTCCTGCTCGTCCACATAGCGAGACAGGCCAAAGTCGCCCAGTTTCACACATTCTGGAGAAGCCACCAGCACGTTTCTCACAGCTATATCTCTGCAGCGGAGGCATGACACACATTATATAACAAGTTCATTAATCCTTTCTGCATTGGAATTGACTGGAGTTTGAGACATCCTGTATTCAGGTAAATTACCTGTGCACCATGTTGAGTCCCTCCAGGTAAGCCAGGGCTTTGCAGATTTGTAAACAATACAGACTTAATGTGGATGTGGTCAGGATGTACTGCTGCTCCACAAGATAGTTTCCCAGCTTTCAGAGAAAGGAAAATATCCATTTTCACAACGCAAAAACATAAATGTATTATTTGTAAGTGTTATCAACTCTTTATTGTTATATATAATATATAGTAGGTTATTACAGTTTAATTTGGCTTTACACAGACCTCTCCATGTTCATAGAGCTCCATGACGATCCAGACCGGATCCACTTCGATGACTCCGATAAGACGCACAATGTGAGGGTGATCCAGATGTTTCATCAGACCTGCAGCAGATACAGCAGAACATTTTTCTCATTTTAATCAAGTAATCCTTTTTGTTGAATATTTTAATATAAACAAAGTCTTTTATGTGGCAATTTAGCTTACATGAACATAAAACCTGGACCAGACAGACACATGAAAGGGACAAATAGGATTTCTGCTTCCATGAAATGCCTCTATTTCCTTTAGAAGACCATTTTTAAGGGGAATGTTTCCAAAATACCTCCTGAGGAATTTGCTAAAGAATTCAAAAAGAAGCCTTTTAAAGAATCCTCCAAGAGAAATCTTTGCCTTTACCTTTAGCAATCTAAGGTTTAATTAATTTATTTGTGAGGACTGTGAAGAAGGAAAGCAATTCTGAGGAAATTTTGCTTTAATATTCCCAGGGGAGCCTCTCCATTAACCCTGATGTTACATTTAGGGGATATGAGGTCATCTTGGACAACAATAAATCATTCTCACTGTATTTCTGTCCATTATTTATTGTAATTTGGTTCAGATGTGTTGATTCATTTGGTTCATATGTATTGCATTCTCCCACTAAAACTAACCATAAACTGATATATAGCTAGAATTAGTATGTATTTTATACTTTTACTGTTTTTTGTTTGTCTTGTCATTGTGAATAATAATAATAAAGAAAAGAATTTTTAAAAAAGAGACCAAAAAAAGGACCAAAAGCTGATGTTATGGACATGCTTTGTGCTTGATCCAAATAAAAACCAACAGGCAAGCAAAATTGTAAAGTTTTTATCGATTGAACTTAAACAGCAGCAGCCCAGTTCCTCAGGTGAAGAAACGAAAAGAAAACTAAGCCTAAAAAGCAGGAAGTAAAGCTAAAATTAACCGACCACAAATGTAAAGAACAAATCATTACATCATCACATCTTTACTTTTTTCTAAGCGACAACTTTCAGCACTGCTGTGCATCATGAAAGCTGTGACATCCAGACTACCACAGCTTCCAGTCTGCTCTGTTTCACAAAACCACAAACAGACAACAGGAAGTGGACTGCGACCATCTTCTTCTTCTTCTGACTGAAAACTCGATAAACTTCACACACCTGTCATCTTCTGCTCTATGAAGACGTTGCAGTATCGAATCATATGTAACCAGAGTAAAGGTTTCACAAACTCAGGCTCTGTGGTTTATCACAAACTTTCATATGCATCTTGATAATGTCACAATAAACACGAAGCTGCATCAGGAAATAATCTGTGCACTCACCAGCTTCACTCAGAAACTTTTCTTTTACATCAGCTGAGCATTCCTTACAGGTTTTGATGGCCACGCGGATCAGTTCCCCGCCCTGCAAACACACGTGCATTCTCAAAAGAAGTCAATTTTTACATTTTTTATTAAGTTGAAGATGTCAGCATGAGCATCCTAATTATTATGGATAAACTCACTGGGCTTTTGTAAACTCCCTCATGAACCTCTCCAAAGAATCCCTCACCCAGGATCCGACCCACAACAACGTCGTTTCTGGAGATCCTGTGCTTATCTAGAAAAACAATTATGAAAAAAAGCAGATAAAGTTAATAAAAATAATAAAACTTCATAAAGAAAACAAACAGGAGAAATTCAGCACGCTAAATGAAGGGATAAAAGCATCATAAACTTGGTGATATTATAATTAATTACCATGTTTTGACTCATTTGTAGCAGATTGCATTGAATATTCATTTTAATTCTATGTAATCAGAACTCACCGCTGTTGTCTTCTGTCTTTTCTGGGATCTCAGCATAAATGTCCGAACCTGAAGTTAAAGAAAGTTTGTTCAGAATTTGCTGTTCAGGTAAAAAAAAAAAGAGATGAGAAGTGATACTTACTTGAACCTCTAACAGAACCACCGGGAGCAATGCTGGGAGAAAAAGGCAGAAAATGATTAATTAAGGCTTTTAAAGAAGTCAGTGGCCAAAGCTCTTTTGTGTAAACATCGGAAACCTCTTGTTCAAAAAGAAATCAAAGTTGAAAAAGAAAACACATATCAAAAAAGAGGAAGACACAAAAGTGTAAATAATATAAAGTCCACCTTCACCCACATGGTTTCAGCTGCAACCACAATGGAAAACAAGTTGCATGAGTCATTTTTGATTTTTTGAAGCTTGAAATTTCAGACTGACTCACGTTTTTGGGATGTCAGGAAGTTTCATTCTTGCGTCTCTTCCTGCAAAAAAAAACAACGTTTGATTAAAAGAACATTTCAGATTTCTATACACTTGGTTGCTTCCTGTTTATATCACTTTTAATGATTTGGGAGAGTAAACAGCAGGAAAGTACAAAACTCCAGCATAGGTCTGTTACTTCAGCTTTGAATGCACTAAAACCTGGTAAAATTTGCTGTTAAATGCAATTCTAAAGCAAGAGTATAAAAGCAAATCTAATGTTGCTCAGTAATATAAATATAAACATCAAGACTTGTCAAAAGTTACACATTTTTGTGCTGATCTGTCCGTGTACCTTTGTTGGGCCTGATAATGAGCGAACTCTCAGCATTTCCTGCCAGTCGACAGTAGCCATCAATCAGGTCGGCCATATTTTCCGCTACGGCCAGAGAAGAAGTGTTGACTGAGAGCGGCTGGAGGGTTGAAGATACAAGATAATCAGTGTCTGCTAAACTGCTTCAACTCTAACCTAAAATACAAACACAACGGAGACTCCACAACTCAAAAGCAAGCTGTCTTAAACAGAAAAGTTCCTGTTGGCAATGTTTGGGGTTAAAACTCAGCCCATCATCTTTATGAATGACTGTGGCACTCTCACTATTTGAATCCTATATATTTAGGCCTTAGCTTGAAAAATGCATAATGAAATAAGTGTATCTCTGCAACCTCAAAATCTATTTAAATACTTCTGAGGTCACAGTAAAGGTAAAACCTCTGAGATTATCAGGATCTGCTGGTGAAGAGTGAATGAAAATGGCGCATATCACAAATGTAAAAGGTTTCAGGCTTGCCGGGATTAATATGAATATCCCTTTGGGATGATGAAACTGTATCTCAGAACCTTTATAGAACAATGTAAACATTATTGAAAAAATTGAAAAGGTTTTAGTTCATCTGTTGCTGAGGCTTTCCAGCCAGGAAATGTTGGAGGGGTGCAGAAATGTTGTGCTTTATCTGTCTGGCAACAAATTCATTGGAGGAAAAGTTGACGCTTTTTTAGGCTTTTATTTACTTTTCAGGTTTTGTTCTGATTTAACATCAAGGATATTTTGATGTATCTTATCCACTGTGCTGAACATTGTTAAGACTGGACAAACAGATATGAAACTGATGTCATTTCATTGGCAGAAAAGACTCCATGCTGGGGGAGTTCACGTGCTTAAATTTTCAATAACGTCATTAACTCATACTGCACACTTTTGATGCATTTCTTTAATATAATTTCTCTATTAAATCTGTTTTTGTGTGTTTTTCTGTCTCTACAAATCTTTCCCATTTCTTGAAAGTTCTTCAGAATCCAATCTTTTATACTCTTGTCCTGCTAATGATCAGATGCGTCTCTACTTCAACAATCTGATTCAATAAATGAGTCACTGTGCAGAATCAGACAAGCTGGATCCATCTTGTTTGATTCAGATGAGCAGAGAAGCATAAAACCTGCAGGACCAAAGTTTTAGAGCTGGGTGGTACAAGGTGCTTAATACTTATTGAATCGCTTTTTATGCATTTGAACTCTAAAGAACTGTGTGCTACATAACAATCCATTTACTATGCAAACACGCTTGATGACATGCATAAAACGAGCATGATAATTAAAAAGAGGCAAATTCTCATTTCAATCCAACACCAAACAACATCTCAATGAACATAGTAGTTCAATAGTTATTATTTAATAAAAGTTAATGAACAAAACAGTTAATGATAGTTAATAAAATCAAAATGAACAAAGCCAAATCAGGAATTCTAGTTTTACCTCTTTGGTTCCCTCTATGCGCATGGTGAGGAGGGCTCGGCCGTCGCCCTCCACTGTGCAGGAGATGCTGCGCACCTGAGAGAACTTTGCCAGACAGATAGGCTGCAAAACAGATAGCAACTGTAAAATAAAAACCTGCTATTAAACTCTACTTATCTGAGGTCTAAAATTAAAGTTTAGACTCACTGTTGAGTTTTCTGTTTGTTGGCTGATTCCATCAGAGCCGATGACCAAGTCTATGGCTAGATTCCAGCCGAGCTGCAGGGGAAGGAAAGACTCATTTACACACACAAAAAAGGTGATAATTAAAAGAAAATAGATGTGTTTTTGCCATGAGAGAGCTCACCACCATCTGACAGGCGTATCTCTCCTGCGTGATGCTGTAGCACTGAGACAGAGTGGTGAAGAACTTGGCCATGCACTGGTCCTGCCCCAGAGTTGAGTAGCCCTGAAACGTCTGCTGGATCATCCGCCGCAGCTGCTTGGGCTGACACACACAACCAGAGAATCAACGAGTCATTCTGCAGCTAAAGGTAGATTTATTATTATGTTTTTCACTCTCTACCTTCATGCTTTCTATCAGCTCTTTGGGGAAGAACAGATCCAGCCCCACGTCCTTCCTAATGCAGGAACAGACAAAGGAAAAGCCCTCTTACTCAACACAATTAATCTCATTTTCACCTCTTTGAGTGTTAGAAAAGAATTTATATTAGACGTGTCAGATGTTTGTTTTTCTCTTTGTGTGGTTGTTAGATCCAGACACAGATATGTGAGCATAACATATCTGTGCTGACAGTACATAGAAACAGAAAACCAGACATGAAGAGAAAACAGTCATTAATATCAGCGGAGAAGCTAGACTTACTCCAGCAGCTCAAAGTTGGACTTTTTCTCCAATCCGTTGGGATTCATGTCTTTGTAAAATCTCCTGCAGGCGAAAAAGGAAAACAAAAACAGGTTCTAGTATATCATGTTTAAAAAAACACTTTGTTTTATGCTGAATGCCTTCACGAAGCTATGGTTGAAGATTACCTGATTTCCAGACAACCGAGTTGTAAAGCCATTCCATCGCTGACTTTGGAGGCGTATTGTTGCATGTAATCACCTCGAACCTGATGAAAGCAAAATGCATTGATTACCGAGCTGCTATTGTAAGCTAAACCTCATCATATAACCGCCGTAGAAAACAAACCTGCTGGTAAAAGTAGAGCATGGTGGTTCGGTCATCTTGGAATACCTCCATAAAGTCTGATGGGATGTATCTGATCCTCAGGTCATATCTGAAAAAACAAGCCTCAATCTTAATTTTGCTACGTGCACATTAACAAATCTACGAGGTGCATTAGATTCTCAACCAAACCAGAACTCTATGAAGAGTAAAGCAAGTTATCGAGCTGCTTACCTCCATTCCGCTTCAAGGTGCTGCTGCTCGTAGCGTTGGGTGAGCTCAGCCACAGTCAGGTCCGGATGCACCCAGTGCATCTCTGAAGACTTGAGATGTTTGAGGAGGAGGCCGTAACAGAGGCCGTGCTTTATCTCTGGACCCACACAGCCACTGGACAGCACCGTATTGATGATATTCTAGAGAAGAAATAATAAATCTCTCTATAATCAGTATAATTTGTTTTATAAAACGGAAAACACACCTCATTATCTTCTTATTTTCAAAGAATAAAGCATTAGAGAAACAAACAAATGGGACTTTTCATGAGCTCACTGCTGCATGCCAACCGTGCTGATAATACAGATGAATGTTACACATAAAAACATTATAATTGTGCCCAAACATTTAAGCTCAGCTTTTACAAGAGGGTAAAAAAGTAAAAAGGCAGCATGACAAATGTTGAAATTGATCACACTGTTACATCACATCTTATTTGTACAAACGTCTTTTCCATTCTTTCTCTATGTTGGATTTCAGTTTTTGTGATTGTCCAGATTGAAACAGCTAAAGTGGTGCTAATATACCCTGAATTCTAACTTGATTAATACCATATAATTATAATATTTGAGCATAGAAATACACTCAAATGCAAAATTATTTTTTTTTAGATATTGAAAACCAGGTATTGAACACATCTGTCAAATACATTATAGATGAGTTTCAATATTCAAAACAGCCTTATTATCAATATACTGGCTCCTAAAAGCAACTGCCCATGACTCAGGTTCATTTTTGTTAATTTGTTAAACTCTGAATAACACTTAAAGTGACTCTTCTTTATTTCTCACTTGAATGATTCATATACTATTGTTATCTTTTAAGAACCCACGACACAGGTTTAAAAAAACACATAGGAAACTCTTTGTTGAGTTCCTCCCACAACTTTATTGTTTAATCAATCATGCAACAAAATGACGTCCATTCAATATGCTAGATCCGTCATGCAACACTTGGTTTTCAACAGCCATTTAGCAAGTGGGCCATAATGCAAAGTCACAGTAACCTAAGTGTGATGGAAATCAAAATGGGTGTGAAGAGGTGAAGATCCTTAGATGTGCACTGATTTGTACTGTATCTCTGGCAGCCAAATTAGGCTTGAAATCTGACTGCACACAGGTTACAGAAGGATCACCAGTGTCACTACACCAGTTTGAAGTCAATTTTTAGTGGTTGCTGACGTGGGAAATTCTCTGCACAACTATTAAAATTACGAAAGGCTAATCTAATGTAACATAGCAGTGCTTATCTAGTTAGGTAGCACCAGATTAGTTCAAGATAAAGGTTGGAAACTGTGTCATATCTAGTTTTTCGTAAATTCATTAAGAAACTACACGTCAGTTTATCAAGATTTTCACATTAGAGTTGAAATAAATACTTAAAGAATACTCAAAGAGGCTACTGACTGAGCTAGCACTATATTATTCAGTTTAACACAAATGAGAGGATAGCAAGGATGCTATTTGATTTAAAAGTAAGCTTGGGCAAATATATATATATATATATAATATTTCTGACAGTTTTGTAAAGAGGAAAGACAAAGAGCTTGACAGACCCAAGCTAATATCACAAGCCCTGACATAGCAAAATGTGGAGCAAGCTGCTAGCCATGCAAGTCACTGTGGTCACAAGGATCCAGTCCATAAACAGTAAACCAGTCCAGAGACAGTCGAAAGACAGTAAACGGGAAAAATATTTTTTTAATTGTAGCAGTCTGTGAGTGTGTGTGATTGAGGAACATAAAAATTGGCATCCTTAAAGCTCATCCGATGTTGTTGATCATTGGCCACCCCATGTAGACGTATCTCTGCCACTGTGGCAGTAACCATGGACAGGAATTTACTTTATAAAAGTAAAAAACAAAATCCCAGAAAAAGAACCCTTGGAAAACCCCTGACTGTGCATAAAGGGGAGAGTATGCACATCTTTCCACTTGGCGGTTGAATTTCTAAAGTTCATATGCCTACCAGCAGAGATGCTGAATTCACTGACAGAGCAAGAACATTTTATGATGTTTTTAAAAAAACAACATCCCAGTAATAGACATAGAAACGTAATGGCTTCTGTGTGTCAGTGCTAGCTAACTGGAAATCCCACGTGCTGCGAAAATGATATCAGGTGCCTCATGGTGGGTGATAACATGTAATACAACTATTTTAATGCCACCCTGGTATATCTATAAACACTGATTAGTCTAACATATTCAGAAACAAATGGAAGAAATATAACTGCCTGGTCATCTTCAAGTTGTACAAAAAAAATGACACTGCTCTCATCCTGCTGGAGAAATTAGACAGATATGGAGAATTAGTGAAAGTAACATATGTATGGGTGAAAGACCTATTTCATGCAACCACATGTACAAGAAGAACAAAACATCATGTGCGCGGTTGAGGTGCTGCCGAGTCCAAACTGGCTGAAACACAACAGCTTCCTGGCAGTGGTTGCTCCTGACCTGACCTGGTTCTCTTGCATTTACAACCACCTCGCTCATCTCTCAATGCCACATCACTGTCACCACCCCACAAGCGTATTTGTGTCGGAAATCACACCTAAGGTTGCATGCCGTCCTGTGAAATGAGTGCGTTATGTGAGAACTCATTAAAAACATTTCTATATATCAGATGGACACCTTGTCAATTCCTTTCTTGCTTTTATTAAAAATAAACACTGATCACATTATTGTACATTTTCAAATAATTCAAGGAAATGCATTTTATGTGAAAATATTGTTCAAAATGGTAAACAACAAATTTCTAATAATTAAGTCATATATCTCAGAAGCATATTGCCTTGAGGGTAATACCATGTCAGGAAGATGTAATCAAATCAAATAATTTTGAGTAGATTTCATGTTTCTTTCCAGTATGAGAAATTGAAAGGTTTTATTACTCATAGAAATGTATAGTTTACAAAACTGGACTTTTAGGTATTTCATTGCTCATCCTTCTTCTTTTACTGAAGAGCAATGGTTGCACAACGTTAAACCTTTCATGGAAAAAAGACTTTCATACATAGGCCTAAAGGTTAAAATTTTTTAATTATTCAGCATATATTAACCGCGATCATTATCTAACTGTAGCTAATGAGGCTTTTGGCTAAAAATAAACCAGGAAGTGATTCAGTTTTATTCTAATGTGGCATGTTTGCACGTATAAGCAACAAGCAGAGTAGCTTCTATAAGGGAGATGGTTGCAATGTAAAAAGAATGTATTTTAATCTTAAACAAGATCGTTTTGTGATTGAAACTAAGTTCTTTTAATCTCTGTCTAACTACTGGGAGATAAAGTGTTGTGGAGCTGCCAACCAAATAAAAATCACATGTAAAAATAAGTTTATTCCATGCTAGTTGACTTCAGATTGTGATAATTTACCACCCTTAAGGGCTGTAATTAAAGAAGCTCTTCAAGGGTTTCCAACTTTAAGACTCAGCACTCCTGCATTGGTTTGATGGTTCTCTGATGCTTATTATTCACATTTCTGGGGCCGTCATTGCCATGCATCATTCGGAAACTGAAAAAACAGACTTTAAAATTGTGTGTTGCAGCCCGGAGCATCGTTGCTGCATATTAACACATTGGCCATTTCAATTTCTCACCATGGCTGAATCAGCATAGAAACGCAGGGAAATATCAAAGGTTAAGAAAGCCACAAAAAACAAGAGATTAGACAAAAACCAACAACTGGAAAAGCTAAACTAAAAGACACCCACGTTGTTGAGCTGCTCCATATAGCAGTGGAAAACTGAAAATGTTAAATGACTATGACTGTTACACCGTTTCATGTTCACACCATCACACATGCTGGCTTTTGAGATGCAAACTGATAATAAAAGTGGGATAGAATATTTCATATCATAGATATATAATATAGAATTTTCTATTCTAGAGTATGCCGCTATATGTCAGCAAAAGTTTTAGTGGCTCTGTCTTAGCTGTCTTTTTTTTAAAAATGGAGTTAAAAAGAAAGAGAAGATGATGCAGGGCAAGAGTGCGGCAGAGAGAAAAACAGTGGAGATTTAAACCGTGTCTTCCAACTGCAGTGATGGGGAACGTGAGATCATTAGCTAACAAAATGAATGAAATCCAGCTGCGAATCAGGTCTCAGAAAGAATACAGAGTACAGAATTACATGGCTAAACATGGCTGAATGAACACATCCCAGACTGTAATGTACACAGCATCAAGTGCATCAAGCCATGCAAACCACAATGAACAACTCAGCAGGAATCTAAAGGGTGGTGGAATTGCAGTGCTGGTTAATCATTGTTGGTGTCATCCTGGACATGTCACTGTTAAAGAGAAGATCTGCACAAGAAAAATGGAACTAACTGCTAGCTTCTTGCATCGGACCTGAACAAGCCTCTCACTGAAGATCATTCCTTCCAGCAGCCTGAAGAACAAGATCACCACCATACTGAATTCCCCTCTGGGATCAAAAAAGTCTTATTTAATTTAATTTTGATTTAATTTAATAATGTTTTACTTTATCTCAGGCCAACATAAAATCAGCAAGACCAAGGTCAACGGAAAAGAAGTCGTATCTTGATCCTGATTAATTAGCGTCTGAAGACACATTTGTTAAAATGAAAACATGCCTTGTGGCTTGTACTTAAAGGAGTGTGTGCAACAGGACAGAGTTTACCTTGACTGTCCAACCCTCTTCACAACGGACCAGTTTGAAGTTCTTTCCCAGGTTGGAGCTGTTGCTCAGGAAACACACTTTGATGATTTTCACTGGTAAGATGTTTTGCCTGCTGACATTGGTCGTGGGGGACAAATCCGAGGAATCCGACTGGCTGGTGGACGACATGCTCCTCCAGTACAGAGTCCTGGTGTCACCAGACATCTCGCACACGGCTGGACGCACACACACAGCTCGAATACTATCGCATGAAGATGAAGCGACTGTCACTGCCTCATTCCGTGCCTTCAGGAATACCCGAAGGGGCACATTAAAGCTGAAAACACACAAGAGTCCAACCAAAAAGTCACAATGTGGACACACTGTAAGACCCAAAATGAAGCAATTCAACATCCGCTGCTTTCTTTTTGCACTCACCGGCCTTGAAGAAGCTCAGAAATGTTCTAGCAGCTTTTAAATCTGAGCACAACTCAACCCCAGGCTGCATTCACATCATCTTATAAAGCCTCAAATACATGTTGATTTCTTTAAATCAGCAGAGCAGACCTTTCTGAAGCAGCACGCTAAGGAAGATTATCAGTTGCACAAAGAGGAAATGGTACTAGCAGGGTGAATAAGGAAGTTGAAGAGCAGCAACTGAACAACTACTGACGAAACCGCTGTGTCACCCCGTTTCACATGAACTGGCAGAGTCCAATGCCGAGCACAGCGCGCAGTGCCCACGCCACATTCACTTCCTATTCAAAGAGCTTTTAAGGTAATTAGCTGCTTGTAGTGTGCACATTCTTTTAAAAAAAAGGTTTTCCAAGAACTCCAAGAAAAATATTAAAGAAGTTGTAAAGTGTGAAATTTCAATTAAAGTGTGTATTCATTTGTTTTTTTTGGCATATTTATCCCTTCAGTGTTGCCCAAAATGACATAGATGCTCTCTATAAGATGACATTATGGGAAATTTATGCTTTGAAGCTAATTGGGACAAAGAAAGTAAGCAGTGTAGAGACTTATCCAGGCCTCCAGTTTTAGATTCCACTTCACTGGGTTAATTTATTTAGCCTTTGTTGTCTGAAGTAGAATTAGCCAGATGCCAAAAAGGGTGTGTCTGTGGATCTAGTCACGCATTAAGAAGTATTACACACCACATGCATCCCACTAAACAGTAGCGTTGTGTGTGTGGCTTCTTCAACACCTTCATACACTCTGCATTTATTTGAGTTTTTCTGCGTGTGTGCCTTAATGAATGTACTTTTGTTGTGGCATCTAAGTAATAAATGCCAGAATGAAACAATCCAGCCTGTGTTTCCTCTTTTAATGTTGCCCTTTAAAAAGAAGGGTATTTGGGCCGTTGCTCTGAAGCCTTTTTTCACAATAATCAATTTAATTGTTTTAGATATAAAGCAAATTTTTATTTATTAAATTAATTAGAAATTAGATAATTGTTTCAATTTGGAACAAGTGATTTAATTATGTTTATCCAAGTTTAATTTATTCAGTGAGTTCAACTATTCAGTCAACCAGATTATTAAGTACAATTCTGAAAAAGACTAATAGGAAATGTTAATGCTGCCCTATACATTTGAGTTATTTGCTTTATTCCATGTTTTATGTTTCCTTGTAGACACAAGTAATGTTTACATGGGAGATATTTCATCCATCCGATTGAAATCAATCAGAAAGATTCCAGCTGACATGTTAGATTTAAACAATGATAGAAGAAAAGAACAAGAGTGTCAGGAATCACACTTCATAAATCAGCTATACTTCCAGCAGATTGGATGAGTCCAGAAGTATAACAAGACCTAACAAGAAAGCACCAGCGGCATCTCCGTTGCCTCCAGAGACATCGCCTGCAGCTGTAAACTCACCTTGACTATGAGCTATCTTTATAAATTGGAGCACAGTTATATTTCTACTAAAAGTATTTTAGTATGTTGAGTTACTATCTGCTGCAGATGTTTTCTTTGTTTTACAGAGCTGAACTCCTGTAAGTTTCACATTAAAATATGGGATAAATCTAATTGAGTGCTTGAAGCGTATCTCAAAAATACCTTTAAAGTGCAGGTTAGTCACCGAGTAATTAGTCTTAAATTGGGTTTAGAAGTTTGTGAAGTGGCATGATGAAACTGAAACATTTTTGTGAGCACCTGTGTAGTTTTATGTGAAATGCAACCCTCAGTGTGAAACATACCTGATGTTTAAGTACTTTGAGTAACTGAGCTCAAACAGTCTGCCTAATCATCTATAATCATGCAGTGATATTATCATGTGAGCTGACAAGGCTGACTTTGTTCATTAATATGTTCAGCTTACTGCTGAATCTGTCTGGTCACAGCTGATAAGAAATATATTTTTAAGTGTCTACATAAGGGTGGACTGTTTTGTACTTTTTTTGTGTAGGGAACTCCTTTTAAAATAGTATTCTGTACCGAATCAGTTATGACAGGCCAAAAAAAAAGAGAATAAATAAATAAATAATCTGAATTCATTTGATCGATCAGTGGCCTCGGCTGTTTTATGTCCTGGTACAAGGCTCTGTCTTCTCACAAGTCTCTGTGATAAAGCGGCTGAATATTTCAACACTTGATGAATTTGAACATCCTGTTTTGCATTTTGAGTCTTCTAACATCCAGGCTGTGACCACCACCTTTTTTTTCTAACTGCACAGCTGTGAACTATTTCCAGTCAAGAAGAGCAGAAGCACTTTCACATCATATGACTTGAGGTTATAGATGCTTCCTAGCGTGAAAGCCCAGAAACAGGGGTGGATGGTGAAATTGTGTGTTTCTAGTAAATCAGCATTTTTTGTGAATCCTACAATAAAATAGATTTATGTTCAAATAAACTACAATTAGTGGCACTCAGGTATTCTTTGGTTCTAGTCAGGCCTTGAATGCAATGATGAAGCAACTAGAACCTGTCAGTAATTGGGCATCTGACGCTGGAATCAGGAGAGGAGGGTTAGTATCAATCGCCTCACCTGTGGTCACAAGAACTGAATTCCTCCTGAAAGGGTCTGGGCTCATCGGACGAGGAGCTAACACATCCGGAGCTTGACGTGGAGCCACTGTTCCTCTACATCAAAAGGAATCAGCTGAAGTTGTTTGGGCATCTGGTTAGGATGCCTCATGGCCACATCCCCCTGGAGGCTTTCCTGAGATGTCTTACTGGATGGGAGATTGAGGACTCGTTGGACGGATTATATATTTGACCTCAGGATCCCCCAAAGGGACCAGGGAGGGGCAGGGTCTCCTTCTTGCATCCATGACCCGACCTATAATGATGATCAGAAGAAAATGGATAAATGAAAATTAAATGATATATTACGCTTACATATCATTACAATTTATTGGACCTAAATTGGGCCATAGATTAACATTTCAAATTATCATAGTTATCATTATGTTATCACTATCATTATCATAGTAATATATTGTGTTTTTCTCAATTTGTGTTCTGTCTCACAAGACCCTTTCTCAGTTAACAAAAATTAACCAAATTCATTAGCAAGCTGTCCAACAGAGGGCAGTAGCATGCAGTTTAATGGAGATGACTCTAAAATCTATAAATAATATTTAACTCGGGATTTCAGCTTCACAGATAGGCTAAACTAATATTCATTAATAGCTAATAATTCTCTGACATTTTCTGAGTGACTCTAAAGCTACTTCATTCATACAACCTGATCAGGATTTAAACTGCTTCTCCTTACAAATCCTTAATGCTCAGAACTATTTAAAATTAAGGTTAGCTGGTCGACTTTTAAGATACATGTGTTGCGTTTCTGTCCAACATGTCTCATAAAATCTGAGTTAATCAGCCAGTCAGTCGCCAATGGGACAGTCCTGGTTGTGTAGCGCTGTCAGGCTACTGGAAATCAGAAGAGGATAAACCGGAAGTAGAGGCGTTTACCTTTAAAATTAAAGCGGAAAAAATATCACTAATTATTTTAAATATTCTGTTTATTTCTGATTAAACCATTACTATTGTGATTAAATATAATAACTTTACATCACCTACAGACCTTTGGATGGTAGTATGATTTCTCTAAGATTACTTAAGGTTATGTTCATTTTAATTTCAAATTTAGTTTGTTTTTCTGATGTAGAGTATAAATACAGGTACATACACACAGAAATCATAACAGTTATGGATTAACAGAAAGAAAACAACATAGACAGATTATGGAACAAGTCAAGAGGGACTAAGATCCTCAACCAGCACATGAGGGGTCCTACACAATATCTTAGCCGCGTTCCTAGGATAGCACTTTTCACTGGGGTGGCTATTTTGCCAGGCTGAAGCCACTTCTCCATTGTGGGTTTTTCTGCTCAGAGTGCTCCAATGACCACAGACTCTACTGTTGTCTTCACTTTCCTTTTCCTTTCCTCACTAGCTCTTCTTTGAGCTCCTTGTTCTCATTTAGGATGACAGGTTGGTTGGTTGTTGCTAATTTGTCAGCCTTTATCCAAAAGTCCCATAAACTTCAGAACCAACAGGATCTAACCCCAATTTACATTAAGGTACAAAATACCCCAAATCATTGCAAAAATAAGTAAAATAATTTGGGAAAAATCCATTCACAATAATATGTTCATAAAGAGAGTGATGAAAAATGACAAAAATGATAAAACAGAAATCTAAACATCATAACTCATGCGAACAAATAAAAAACATAACCTTTTTAAATGCAATAAAAAATGAAATGATAAAACTTTTTTAAGCCTTTAATGTCAGTTGTTTGCCCATGAAGGTTTGCAAAACACAAAATCAGCAACAACAACAACAAAAAAACAAACAAAAAAACAAAACAAAAAAAAAACGCCTGGAGCTTGTAATTTGTAAACAACCAAAGGAAGTGGTTTCTCAGTGCGGTACTTTGACTTCGGAGCCACCGCTACAGCTGTGCACGAGCCCAAGGTGATGTCGACATCCTCTGACAGAAGGGAGGGCGATACTGGACATTGCGGTGCTGTTAGAGGAAGCAACAACCTCCTCAATTCCCCCTCTTTTCTTCTGTGTAGGTAGGGAAGCGGGTTTGGGATCTAGCCAGTTTGATTGTGATGTTTCTGCGAGGCGGGGCTCAATTTGTCTCAATTTGGACGAAGCGCAAGTAGAAAAGCGCCGAGGAGCGCGAGCTGCTGCTGTCGCTGCTGTTTTATGACATTTTGAAAGCCAAACATGAATTCAGCCGAGCAGACGGTAACGTGGCTTATTACGCTGGGGGTCTTGGAGTCTCCCAAGAAAAGCATCTCGGATCCAGAAGCTTTTCTCCAGACGTCTCTGCAGGATGGAGTGGTGCTGTGCAAGCTGCTAGAGCGACTCAGACCCGGGACGCTGGAAAAAGTGAGTGATGGAGGGATGGGTCTATGGCAGAGGAAATAACATAATTATGGAGTCAACATGCCCAATCTATGGGGCTAAATATAGAAAAACATACAAAAGCTAGGTCATTTACAAACGGCAACCCTCAAGATAAAGATATTAGACAACACCAGTAAGTTTAAGCTACACATGAAGGTTAAACGCGTACCAAATATGAAAGGATTAAATTTTATACGTAAAAAACAGGTGGTGCATTTGAGGAAATTTAATGTAAAATTGGAACTTATTTGTATTTTATGTTCACTTCATCAATCAAAAGGAAAAAAGTTGCATAAAAAGTGGTAAATAAATGACCACCCAACAATAAAATGCCAACAGATGGAAAGAGGAAGCTAATTTGCAACACAAAATAAAACAAAAGTGACCCAACATACCCCAAAATATGGACTAAAATACAGATTCATGGTAGATGAAGACACAGGTCCACAGATGAGAATACTGAATAGTAAACAACGCTGCAAAAGAGTTTGAGACAGAAAGAGCAGATGAATGCTACAACAAAAAGTGTGGCACAATATAACCATAAAAAGTTTCAGCTACTTTGTAAAAAAGGTTTTAATGTATGCAAAATAATTAAGAGGCTGTGAAAAATTTAACATGTTTACTCATCATCACAGTGGGAGACACAAGTAAAAACTGTACCTGCATGATAACGATTACTTATTTGACTGTGTCCAGCCAGGGTAACATTGTTTTACAAGACATCAGTGTTTACTGCTAAAACAGTGATCCTTCTGTTTATTTTCATATCTTGGCGAGAGTATCTGGAGTTGTTACAGTCTCTTATTTATGTGAAATATATGCTCCTATTTTCATTATAGATGATCTTCAATGTTTATTGTGTATTTTTATATCTGTCAGAAGAAGAAAAATATAGAAATGGTATTCAACAAGTAATATGAAAATGTAATCAGATTCCTCGCAAAAGCACATTACAGTGAAGTGCTGGAATGCAGCTAAAATACTGCAATAATTTATCCTGAATATAGCGTTTTTTGGCTGCAGATAACTAGAAGTAAGTGTCCGACTCACTATGTGCCAGATTATTATGCATGTGGGATTTAAGGAAAATTATGTTTTATTTTTTTGGAAAATTTGCATTTTTTTCCCTGTCTGTTTATATCACTTATGACTATCTCAGACGGGTTTAATAATGAGCTTTATTAATGGGTAACTGCTCAGGTAAGTTCTTCCACATTATTCCATGCAGCATAGGGGGAAAAGGATCTGTCTGCGAATGAAAGGCAGGAAATAGTACAATGCCTCATGGAATGAAAACATTGTATGTTTCATGTGAGCTTACACGAGGTCATTGTAGTCCTGAGACTGCAGTTTTATATGAAGCAGTATTTTAGCTGCCCACTGCTCACAGAGAGAATGTTTGCAGTGGACTCAGAAATAATCAAAGGCAATTTTCAAGCCCTTGCTTGAAGTAATGTGAGTATGATAGAATGTCGAATGACCTCAGTGCAGTTTCTAACTGACCATTTCTTGGCATGGTATAAAAGGAAGAGCTATGCTTTCTGCAGTAAAGTCAGTGCATCATCCCATGCTGCAAAACATACCATTAAGTCTTAAGTGTTATGGTTATAAAGAGAGAAAATCTCATCATTCAGTCACCATCATCTCCTGAACTCAACCCTTTAACCTGTGGAGCAGGTAAAAAGGAAGCCCTATGAGGGTGGGTACAAATAGTACCTCCAAATAACAACTTTGTGAGGTAATTCTAGTAGTTATAATGGTGATATAAAATGAAAACTTCCTTGTTGACGGAGAAACTGATGATTAGAAACAAAAAAAACCCCAAAATGTTTTAGGCACAAAACATTTATTAAGACAAGAATTTGTGCAATGCTTAACTGTGGGTGAAGTATAGAACAAATAAGAGAAGTAAAACTATTAGAGGTTATAAATGCTGGTCAAATGTCCTGGAATAGACAAGTTGACCAGATAGTCCAGAGAATGGGTAGAGGTATGGCTATAAAGAAACACTGTAGGAAATAAATGTCAAATCCATAGGTCAAATCACATAATTAAGCAGGTGATACAAGCAATAGTAATGTCAAATTTTCATCCCTACCCAGTGATTTGGTCCAGGACAACTAAATATTACCTGAGCAGGCTCCTGGCAGCTCATACTGAAGCAGCTTGTTTATTTCTTCATTGTCCATATCAGAACAGTGTAGGTTTAATGAATCATCATAAATCCTGTAGTGTAGAAATTATATGATAAAAAAAAGTAGTTCTGACTAAAACACTAGCCTGGCTATCGCGATAGCCAGGCTACTAAAACACAGCAATATCGTATAAAAGATTAGCATTTTTTGCTTATATACATAATATTATATACATTATATATACAGTGTATTGCTTCATTTTATATATTTTTTATTACTGTACTGATACTATACGCCTAATACGCTCTCCACATCCAGTTAATTTTAATATTTTAAAATTTTAATATGATACAGCGCCATCCTCCAGCCACTTCCTTTACCTCCCTGTAGAACACACACATGCACACTCACACACATGCTAAAACCATAGACTGTAAAACACACTAACCATGAACCGTGTACCTGTTTACGTCACATCCGGTCTTCGGCTTATTCAGTTTTTTACAGGGACTGAAGACTCCTTTTAAAAAAGATATGGTTGCAAGAATTATCTTGAAAAATTAAAATACCATGCAATGACGCAATTATCCTCTAAGTTGCTTGCTGCAGTCAAAAGTTCATACCGAAAAATGTCATCATAATCACGCGCGCGCTCAACCTTCGTTTTAGCTTGACAGTTGAAACCGGAAGTAGGAGTTATTAGCTTGCTTGATCCTCGAAAGCTGCAAGTGGCAAGTGCACCAGAGCAGGGTCGACAGTTTTAAAGCAGAAAATGTTTTAACTTCCACTTGAAGACTCAAGTTATGCTCCAGATTAATGTTTTTAGTTAAATTGATTAATTTCTTTTCTCATGGTAGTTTTTCCAGGAACCGAGGAGCGACAGCGAGTGTCAGAGGAACATTTCGGAGTTTATTAAAGGCTGCGGGGCTTTCGGTGTGGAGGTGAGTCAGTCAATCAATAATATATGTGGCTATGTATTTGCACAGTCGTGTAACTTAACATAAGGTTTGCCATGACTTCTATGAACACATGAATCGTTTAACCCTCCTATTAAAAAGTTATATTTTCAACGGTTTATTGGTGACGCATTTAAGCTGCTTCAGTTTGGCAGCTCGAGACATCCACCTGTACTGTACTCTGTGGACGTGATACGGTGATTGTTTTAGGTTATTCTCTCTTACCGAGAAGCCAAAATTAAACAAACTTTCTTATAATTACTATTTAAGATGCACGTAAGTATCTAAACAAGTTTTTGTTAAGCCATTCAGTTCTAAACAATCCAGTTTTTAAGGCAAACAGACGCTAGTGTGAATCTGTGTTAACTAAATCTTTAAGACCCACAATTGGAGCTTTCCTGCTACATTTATTTGAGCTAATGGCTAAATTTGTTATGTGTTATATCTATTAAACAGGTGGTTTTAAATTTGAAAAACATACAGAAGAGGATCCTTATTCTTTTAAAAACACTAATTGTTTGGGAACTGAGATGAAAAAATATTCTCCTGTGGCGTACAAGACTTTATTTTCTCATGATTTTCACGTCATGAAGTGGCAAATATTTTCAGACATAGTTTCAAATATTAACATCTCTTAGACTCTTAGTATTCTGTTTTAATATGTGCAGGATGTTGTTTATCCTTGTTTGCTGAAGCATTACAGACATATGTTGCCTGGATGAGAGCACATGTCGCTCCAAATCTTATATTGTAAGTGTTTATTAAAAGTGTTTATGGAGGCTTTGGGCATGTAGCCTATAACCATCACAAATAAATTTTCTTTTGCACAGCTGCTCCTGACTTGTATAACACTCCCTGAAAATCTATTTTATGGCCTCTGTGCTGATGTGATTCTGTTTATTTTGTATATTTTTATTTTATTTTCTTGGAGCACTTTGAGTTTGTGCTATATAAAAAAGCATAATCATTATTATTATTAGATGTTGACTCTTAGATTATGTTCTAGTATTTAGGTTGATGCCTCCTCTTTTCATTAATTTTTTTTTACAAGAATTATTTTTTTCTCAGACCATACAATTATTCCTTGGGCATAGAGAATATGGCAGCATTTTCAAATCTTGCACAACGCATTTTAAGGAATTATTTCTTTGACATAAATGTGTGCAATCTCAGTGGAATTCCACCTAAAAGCCAGAAAGTCATGGCTATTCAGGATTCATATTAAGTCTTGGACCTTATGTAAACATGCTCCTTTGGTACCTTTTTTGTCTTTTTTCAGCAAATCAAAACTTTTTAAGTATTGTTGGAATGTTGCAGAACATTATTTTCCCTCTTTCATTTTAATATTGATAGTTTGCTTGGGTATTCATTCACAGTTTAATGTAGGCTTTAGATTAGATCACATAGTGACACCGCACTTTTGTATAGTATATTTGGCTACGTCTCAGTTCCTGTATGAGATTATGGTAAAAGTAATAGTAACACATTTGAAATGTGTTACCCCAGAGTTTATTTCAGTCTCACTGTCTTTTTAACTGTTCCCAAAAATGTGTTTTTTTTTTTTTTTTAGCTTACTGGGTAGCATTGCTGTTTTTGTAGTTATGGAAACAGGAGGCAGAGATGCACATAGATACGATGTTTTCATGTTGGACTTGGTAGCAGTGCTAAATCTGTGGAACTGATGAACATTTGGCCAAGACTTGTTTTTTGTTGGTGATTAATGCAGCCCAGAGAATTGGTGGTCACCATTTCTTGGACAGTCTAGGTTGTGTGAGTTTGTCATTATTAATCCAGCAGTTGTCTAAACAGCCATTTCAATAAATATGCATGTGATGCATTATAAGCTCAGGAGGTCTGTTTATGTTTTAAATGCTGCTCTGCTGTTTATAAGAAATCTCTGTGGAAAATCCGAAACTTTTGTTTGGCATATGAAATTGTGCACGATGTTCTCTGAAATGATCTGTATTACTATTAGAGTTCAGAAGCATATATCAGTGCAAGTCTGTTTCCATTTAAGTGGGTCATGCCAGGTTATGACCTGCCTCACAGTGAGGGAGAACAGAGATCTAGTGAATAATGCACAAAATGACTCTGCTCCTCCAACACACAGTATTGATCTTGTCATGGAAAAAGCGATGGATTCATAATGGAAAAGAGCACATTATGCAACACCAGAGGTCCTTGCTGGAGATGTGTAACAAGGTTTTTGCTCTGGACTTGGAAAGAAATCGAGACAAGAAGGATGGGCTTTTAGAAAAAATCTTGCCTCCCGGAGGGGCACTGGAGAGCATAAAAAGATGAAATGAGGAGAGGGGGGGGGGGTTGATGTAATGCAATCTGCCAGGCACCCAGTGGATTTTCCAATCAGGTTGATTAGAGGCACGTCAGCCATGTCGCTAGAAGCCAAGGTCTCTGTTACTAGCTGTGTGTAGTAATTCTCCCAGACAGCCATCGGGCAGGCAGAGCACGAGCCAGACTGGGTGTCCGACGGAGGAGGATTACAGAGAGGACGACAAAGTGGCGGTACGAGTGGAGAGAAATTCTGAGCATGAATAACAAGAGCTGCACTACCAATCCATGAACAATCACGACCACACATAGCTGGCTTCAGCTATTAATTAAAGTTAGTTGAGCTGATATTGATTTTGGGCATTTAGAGTTCCCTCCCTGCAACATTTAATCAGCTGCACCCCATAATCCAGTAAGTAGTTTGACCAATCACATGTATTTGTTTTGAGCATGCTGTATTTACTAACTACCTTGCACCGCCGCAGGTGAGACTATCATACTGTAGCACAAAAGCACGTTTTAGGATGCTTTTAATATTCGGTGGAGCAGTTTCTGTTAGGTTGCATGCTGACTAGTGCAGGATTTTAATCAAATCCAATATGTCCTATTTGTCTGTCTTTGAAATAATACCTTTCTGCTATGGAGGCCCAAAATATTCAAAATTGAATAAATATAAATAAGACTTTGAAATAAATACCATTTTGATAAATAAAAGGCTAATATATATTATGGCATTTAATAGTAAAATAAGGGAGTGTTATTATGAAATATAA
>JAVQJG010016184.1:0-10243 GCA_036024015.1 Craterocephalus amniculus | reverse complement strand
GTGTGTGTGTGTGTGTGTGTGTGTGTGTGTGTGTGTGTGTGTGTGTGTGTGTGTGTGTGTGTGTGTGTGTGTGTGTGTGTGTGTGTGTGTGTGTGTGTGTGTGTGTGAGGTTACCTGCTGGATTTGCAGCAGTATCAGTCCCCGCAGACTGTGAGGGCTCCGGGGCAGCTCATTCTACCGTTGCTACCCCACCGTGTACACACAAGCTCTGAGATCACTCCTGTGGAAACACACACACGTGTCACACAGAGGACAGCGCCATGCTTTGTATGTACGACAACCGCTACACACAACCTGTCTGGAACGTTATGTCCAAAAATGAAAGACTGATGCATTCATCGATAAAAAAGTGTGACAAAATTATGGAAATTATTTCCACCTCCGATAAATGCTTAAATGCTTTGACTTAGTGAGAGAGAAGTGTGTGAAATATTCTGAGTTAATTTGATGTTTTTGAGTTACTGTTAGTTATTCACAAGGGTTCAGTCAAAGTAGAAAAACTTTTTTCTTGTGCCATTTACACTCATAGTATGAGGTGCTTTATCTGATAAATCATTTAAAACTACTTTTTAAAATACTATAAACATGAATTAAACAAAGTTACATGTATCAGAAATGTAACTGAAGCAGTTTTAGCACCAGCTGAGTCTGAAAAAGAAAAACAGTGAAATCTGGATTTGTTGGAGTAAAACTTTAATGTGTAAACAAAGTCAAACTGCATAATATAACAATAAGGTTAATAATAATAACATAAGGTTTATATCTTCACTGTTGCATGTAATTTAGACCTAATGAAGCTTATTAATGTTTATGGAAGATGTGCGTAGTGGTGGTACTTGGCTAATCATCCGTCTCCCACATGGGACAACCAGAGTTTACGGTGATCTAATCTTTCAGTCCTGAGGTAAGACCCTGCTACTGCCCACGTGGTCAAGCCGTCCTTACAGGCGTCATGAGGAAACGTGGACGGGTGAAACCCGGGAAGACATCATGGCAAAACTAGCTCAGGGTTCCAGCTGCCAACCCTGACACGGAGTCTAAGTACCGCCAAAAACGGGACGACTGACGATGAAACCTAAACTAAAACAACTTAAATTAAAGGTATAAAAGTGTATATTTATTATGGAATCTGACTTTTTTTTACAAAGTTAAGTTTAATCCAATCAACCCTGTTTTTTCTGTTTTTTAACTAGACTTGATAAACATAGTTCACTCAGTTGCACTTCTAATACATGTAAGGTTGTACTTGTTACTTTAAAAGAAGGTCTAAATACCTTATTAAAACAAGTTTACATAGCACAGGAAAATGTATAATATATAGTAACCCCTTCAGAGGTAGTTGGACTGAACCCTGGTAATTAGCCAACAATAACTCAAATACAAGATATTTATATTTTACTTCAGTCAACAAAATCCTTTTTCTCACTAAATTAAAGCATAAATCTGTTATGATAAAACAAATAACTACAAAACAGGACCTTATTCAACAGAAACAACAGGGTTGTTAATGAAACACAGTGGTTCTCAAAGACTTTTCAGAAATGTACCCCCTGTGGGATAATTTATCAGCTAAGTACTCCCAAAACAGAGCTTTTTGGTTATTTGTGCCAAAATAAACAGTTTCAAATCTCATACATCTTAAAAAGACATAGCCTCTTCAAACATGTTGTCAATAATAGATGATTAGATTCATGGGATATGTGTTAAAAACATAATTATGTCCTCTCCTGTTGTTTTTTGCTTCCAGGTTTTTAAAGAACAAAGAAATTTTAATAAATATTGTCGCTATTAACTCATATAAAACTGGATTTTTTGTCACATGTATCAGCTCTGTGGTGAAAATTACATAAGTTTTCCCATATTTTGCTCAACACTACCTATGTTTACACACAAGACCAACTTTTAGATAAAAAAACCGTGATTGAAATAAAAATATTTCACATTTAAAATGCAAAATCAAGCTTATAAACTTACAGATACATTTTCTTTATATCACAAGATTATCAGAAATTTTACAGATAATATTTTAGTTATTTTTCAAGAACCTCTTGGAGTGTCCCAAAGTAACCCTAGGGGCACCTGTACCCCCATTTAAGACACAGTGATGTAACACACACCCAGTTTGCTCATTTTTTTAGTAAACCATCAAGTTTACTAAAAAGTTTACCACCAGCTGATACCATACTGCACATTTACTGTAAATCATTGTAGTAAGGCTGGGCAATACATCGAGATTTTCATTTATATCGAGACTTTTTCACACGAGATATAGAATGAGGGAATATCATTTATATCAAGTAAGTTTGTTTTGAGTTAAAACCATCTTTTTTTGCACAACTGTATCCTTGTTCTGTCATTTAAAGTTATTTTTCAACATGTTAATTACACTTACACATTTTTATACATCTGTGCTGCCTGAAAGTGCATTTAGTTCTCAAAGCTGTAAATGTAAACAATCTCCTTGATTACGTATTTATTGAGGTATGTATCATTTATTGTGATTAAGAAAAAAATAGATTAAGATATGAAATTTGGTTTATATCACCCAGCCCTACTTGCAAAAAAACCGGAAAACTCTCTGAAACTTTACCCCGCATCCTGTCAGCTGGCTCACCTGAGCAAACATCCAACATAAACTGAGGCAAAGGGAGGAAGAAGCAGTTTTTTAGAGGCTCACCCTTGTTGTTGTGAGCAGCCAGAAAGCTCAGCGGCTGCTGCTCGGGACGCTGCGGACCCAGAGTGCCGGACAGCCGGGACAGTATGAGCACAGCTACCCAGAATGCCGCGGATCCGGTTACAGAGCCGGTAAATATAGCAGACGCCTCTGACCTCCGCAGGTCTCTCCGCACCCCCCGGCATTCCTGCCCGCTCTTAAAGGACTAGCATGCGGCTTTTTATAAGCCCGGCTCGGCTTCCTCCGGGGTGCGCGCGGTCCCCCTTCAACTCGCTTTATCTCTCATATCTGAGCATATGAAGGCAAACAGGCAGGGTTGGCGCGTGGAATGGAGCGTTTTCTGGCACGCGGGGACAGTTGGCGGTTGTTGGGGAGACAATGGAAAAAGCCCGGCTGTGACAGCGGAGTATAGCGTTACGTGACGCGACCGGGGACGGGACGAGGCTGGTACCGGAGCACCCCCCTCCCCTCCCCCATCGATAAGCGGCGGCACAGGCACCGTTTTTACCTGATTTTATGGTTTATACGGTATATTTAACACATAAAGTGAGTAATTTTGTGATTCCGGGGTGTTTAAGTGAAACGTTGCCTAGCGATGGAGAACAGCTTTCCGTGCAAGGGGCGGAGAGGATACAGTTACAGCAACTAATTGGTCCCGCAACTCCCCCTGGAGCCCAGAGGAAGCAAATCACAAAGTTAACACAACATCTATAAATCAGCCCGTGTTGCCACCCTGTCTGTTCAGTCTCCATAAAACATCGGCGTCGGATTATTTAATAGCCATTCAGCTAGCTTAGTCCGGTAAGTACAGTCGGTGTAGCCCGGACCGTGCCAAAGCGTGCTGTGACAGCGAATTTGAGACGCCGCTTATGCGCAAACTAAACCGGCGGGGGTACAATTCTCCACACTACACCGCTGATAACGGTAAAATCAGCTCGATTTAATGAGCTACAGTCGAACTTTCTAGAGTTGTTTCAGACGTTGTTGTTCCTCCAGGACGGTTAGGAATGTGTAAGTCCGGGTTTCAGCGCATAAAACCGTGACTTTTTAAATGGATGGTTAGTTTTTCTTTAAGGTCAACTAGGTAATTATTGCCTGTATGTCCGGAATGAGCCTCTGTCCGTTTCAAAGAGCAGCACCTACAGTTTCTGGGCCATGGTGGTGTAAGGTAACTGCAGTCACTCACCCCGCAGTTGGAGATCATCCCGATCCAAACGCGCAGCGAAACGCCCCCCTCTCCTGAAAAGTGCCCCTGTCCCCGTTTGGTGCTTAAATTTGCACCATTGTTTTAAAAAAATCCTCGGAAGGCTGAACAGCAACGTTGATTAGACGTCGACACTGGCCCGGGGCTTTAATTAAGCCTACGTTGGTATTTGGCCATATCTTCTGTCCCTCGCAGTTGTAGAGTTTCAGCAACCAAGTAACGGTTCATTTCGCTTTAACGGTGACGTCAGTACGGCAGAATAACGGCTTTCTGATTGGTTCTTACCAAGCCGTAAACGTCACCGGCCCTATAAGCGTCCCGCCTCCTACACCGTCACCATGGTGATTAACGTAAACATTCGAGAATTCTTTCATTGAAAGAATGCGACGTTCAGGCATGTGGGAAATCTGGGTATTCCCCCCCAGTTTGTAGCGACTGGCAGGGAATAATGCTGCGTTTAAAGTCTATTTTCCATTAAAAGATAAAACAAGATTTAGCGAGAACTTATTTATCTAGGCTAGACATTTTATGAAATTTTATTGACATAATAAAGAATCTGTTATATTGTCTACGTAGGCTATGTAAATTCAGGAAGAACAACATTATTTATTTAGCGGTATTTATTGCTTTATAAACACTATTTCTGCTTTTTGTTTTAAACAGTCAGTGGAGACTGATTGAGAATTTCTGATGGACTAATCCTCATTTTCAAAAATTTCAAACCGTTTTTTAAAACTTATTTACCCTAGCCTTGAGCTGAGCAAAGCCACCTCAATTGGAAATTTATCTGTTTTTATTTAATAATTTTTTCTATTGTGCTTTTTATTACTCTATTATTGTTTTTACAGTTGTTTCTGATATGTTGTTATTGTAATTCTGATGTAAAACCTTGTGCTCTATAATGTGCATTATAAATAAAATTGATATAAAACTGACATTGACAATTAAAATCACAAATTTCATTTGTATTAATTTTATTATTTTCTTAAGTTGTATTACTATAAATACAATATTTTAACAATTCCCAAAAGCTATACTGATGTTGCACATTGATTAAAAAAACAATTTCTAAGTTAAATAAAAGTTTATTGAAACAGAACATTTCAATAACAAAGGAGAAATTATTTTTCTTGCTTTGAAAGAAACAAAAAACTCTTGGGGACTAATAAAAAAGGATTTATGATTCTGACTGAAAACGTTATATATTTTTTGAAATGGATATTTTAAGAATATATGACAGTGGAAATATATTTTGTTAATCCCCAAAGGGAAATCGACTTAGCAACTTAAAATGTTTGTTGAAAATGAAAAAATAGGACAAACACGTTGAAAGAAGATATCCATGTTCACCTTTTTTCCCAAGAATGGACAGGCTGTTTAAAAAAGGTTGATAAAAACAGGACAGAATAATTTGCAAATTACAGGATTACAGAAGTTGGTTTAGAGAAAGTCCAGCAGGACCTTGTGTGACCTTTTCCTTCAGCAACACTCGTCTGTAATTTGTGACCTGATAGGACCAATTTCTTTGGTTATGAAAATGAATGATTTCCCATCTTCCTTTCACTGCTTAACCTTTCTTTGTTAGAAATTTTAGAATTTGATAAATAAAACATTTTCAGTGTCTGACAGGTTTTGATTACACAACTGGATAGTTTAGCACCTGGGCTCTGAGCCTACAAAGCTACGCCGCTGTAATCCGAGCAGCATGATCGTCATCTCAGCAGCATGTGCAGGCTGCCGATGCCATTCAGACTTATGAAGCTTTGGTCATCAGTGGTCTGGGCTCAAAGCCATCTTGTCTGCTATTTTTCATACAAGTATTGCTCTGAATTGTTAGAATATTTAACATTTCTAATTCCCAATATTATGGCATTATTATGTTTACTTGGATCGAAGATGGGAGAAGTATGAATAAATGCTGAATAAGGCTACTTCTTTTCCAGAGGGGAAGTTCTAACACTAAAATGAGTGGTGAAAGTGATAGAAAATACGCACCTTTACCATGAAACACATCCAAAACACTCGGCATAGTTCCAGGAATGAAACGCTGTCAGACAGGTGAGGAGGGAGACTGTCATTTATTACCATTCTGTGACGCATCTCTTAGAAAAAAGATTCTGATCTTCATCTGAAGCAGATTAAGTTTAAGAGTAAATCTGTGTTACATACAGCTGAGTGACGTGCTCACATTAGATACTGGTGCATAAATCTAAATAAACCTGGAGAGACTGCACGGTTAATCCAACCAGAATCTATAACTGGATAATCAAATATAGCCTTGTGAGATCTGTGTCTGCTGCACCCCGGCATGATGACTCAAGGAGTGTATCCGCTGAAACATCCAGAATGGAAAATATTGATTTAGTTCTCATGTGTTTCCCATTCAAGCAGAGCTAAAACTGGCTCGATGTGCAGAGAATTTAACACCGTAATTATAATGTGGAGCTTTTCACTGAATGAAAGAAAAACAAAACCTCCCACACTCCAGCATGACATCAGCTTTTTACATCTGTGAACTATTTTTAGTCCAAGCTGTTCATGTGTTTCCTTTGTAATAACCAGACACCACTGAAGAGGCATGGAGTCAACAGGCTACCTATGTTATCATCTGTTATCACCGTTAACCTTTTTATGAACACTCCAAACTGCCATGGTTTAGGACACGTGCTGCCCAGAAGGACTTCTGTCATGTAAATAAGCTGAGACAGCTAGTTAGCTTAGCTTAGACATAAATCTCTCACAGGTCCGAATAGTTACATCCTTAATTACACAAACCTGTTTACAGCGGGAAAATTCAGAGCAGCTTTTGTGCTGAACAGCAAACTGCAAGCAGACGCAGCTTGTTTGGTCTTCAATGCTAAGCTAAACTAAGCTAAGCTGCTAACAGAGGCATCTCTCTCTGTGTTCTTTTAAATGTCATGTAGTTTACAGCTTATTCATGACCATGCAGATTGCATGAATGGTGGAGATGATGGGAGGTACAGATATATAGACGGATAAAATAAATAAATAAGCTTCTTAATGCTTGCGCTGCATTGTGGTCCTGAAGCTACTGCTGGTGCATTTATTGTCTCTGTGATTGATGTTTCCCTGTAGAACTGCTGAATAATGGATAAAATGTGGCTCTAAGCCTCACAGTATCATTCTGCAGGATCTGATAGTTACTGTTAACGCAGTCTGAGCAACTCCAGCTCAAAACAATAGAATCTGCAGTACATGTTAAAGAGAAAGGTGGTGGGATTTTCTAGTAAAGGCCCTGAAAATGTGATGCACATTAACTTCTCTTAATTAATAAAAGTGATACTAAATATTTGGACCAATCAGAATTTAGATTAAATGTCTGATTTCAGTCAAAAGTTCCAAAGATCCACATGTCGATTAAGCGGTGAGAACATTTTCAGGGCTTTTAGACCTACATAGTGATTTTACCAACATTCATATATAATAGTTGGTGGTACAATAAGCAGGATACACAATAAATAACATTCTTAAGAAAGTCAGAAGTTTTACATTAAGACTTAAAATGTTTTCCTCTCACTTAAAGGGATACTGTGTAACCTTTGGCCACTAGGGGCGCTAAACCTCCTCAGACACCGTTTTGACCTTTTTACTTCATTCACCAATGACAAACCTTTGGTTGAATCGGAGGAAAACAGCACAAAGTTGAGACTCTGTGTTTATAGAGGGGAGCTTTAAAGCAAAGTGCTGCAGGTCACATGATCCATGAGAGACGGATCCACTCCTGCAAAGTTAAATGTCTGGTTTCTAATGAGGGTAGCCTCCTCAGAACGCTGAAAATGCATAAAACGCTGTATACTGAGCCCAGAAATCCTCCATCATTACTCACATTAGGCTGATGTTTGGGTCAAAAGTTACACTGTGTCCCTTTAACATGAAGTTTCATGAAACCCAAAATGAAATCAGTGGTTCTCAAACTGGGAGACAAGACAACATGACAGGAGGAGGGAGGGGGGAAGGGGGGTAGCCCAGGAAGTAATGTTTTAAAAACTTGGGCTCTTGGATGCACAAAAACCAAAAAGCATCAAGAAGAAGAACTTTGAAATAATGGTGCAGCAGGTTTGACATGAAGGTCGTGAGTCAGATTGAGGAATTAGCAGCCATTTTTTCTAATGGCGAGGTCAGAGTTATAGTCTGCTCTGACTTTCCTGGTCAGATCTCCGTTGTTATTTGTTGTATTTCCGACTGGGAATACATATTTATACATGCGCCAGGGAATCTTTATTCCTCCAAAGGGGTGCATCGTATAAAAGTGTGAGAACCCCTGCTATATCTAAGACCCCCGCCCCCCTTCCACATAAATACATACATGTTCCCACTCCAACCCTCCTCTGATATATGCAGACTCCAGACTATATGCTGGTCCCTGCATCGCACTTCTGCTGCTTTCTATGGCTATGGTTCATGCTACACTAACAGAAACTCAGCACTACTGGGATAAAACGGGAGAGAAGAGGTTCAGCATGATAAATTTCCAGTAATGTGGAAAAAGTACATCCTCTCACCTGCCATCAGTCATGAAAACATTCAACACTGATGCCAGTCTTTGCAGGAGCGGACGACTCCAGGCCTCAGCCAGCATGGTGAATGTTAAAGTTCACGAGAGCCCAGTTAGAAAAAGACTGAACCAGTATGGCTTGTAGGGGAGGAGGTCTCTTCTCTGTAAATGAGCCTGGCAGCAGACTGGCAAAGCAAATAAACAATGTCCTCTATACCGATCAGACCAAAGGGGACATGTTTGGTCAGACTGGATGAAAGAAGAACCCAAAGCCAGCAGAGCAGCACAAACACATAACGGAGGATGCTTCGGACACCTTAGTGGGCCATGAACTCCTCTGGTCCATCGGTGGGACAGCCCGGCTGAACCTGCCTCCCTGATGCCTCACAGCAGCTGATCTACCTCAGACTGGCTGGAAAACACAAAACGAAGACGCTGACATGATCCAGTCAGCGTCCAGACCTGGATCAGATGCTGTGGGACGTTCAGAGAGCTGCAGAAACCAGCGCCTCAATCAGACCCCCCAAAATAAAAAAACACAAAGAAAAGAGGAAAGAAATTCCTCCATAACCATTAGAGACACTACAACATCCTCCATATGGTTTGCTTAATAGTTTTTGATCAATAAATGATCCCCCGGTGTAATACCGTACGTCATGCATCGTTGTCTGTGTGAGGCTGGATTTATCCGCCTTTAAGACCATTTAAGTATGTCCGGACCACGATAAATACCTTAAAACTGGTTCGCACCTTCATACTTCCTCCTCAATATTTTTCAAGTAAAACAGCAGTGATACAAAACAAGCGGACAAATCATAGTTAGTAGGAAATACTGTCACATGATTGGTTAAAATAAGCCCGAGCACGATGAGCTGGATATGCTGCCTGCGGCAGACAAATGTCTGTCCCAAACCAGTTAGCAGCTCAGCAAATACATACTGTACATATTCCATCTAATAATAATAATGATAATAATAATAAATTCTTTGGTGCAGAGCAGAGCGTGGCAGATGAAACAGGCCAAATGTGCATAAGAGATCTGCTCGTGGATAAACTTTCAGCACACTGATGAAGCACTTTAAGGTGCAAAAAGTAAATGAATCATCGGTGCATAGAGCAGCAATACACTGATGCAGAAAACAGGGACAGTCATGAAACATAACGCTCTCTTTGCATGTGCTCAGTGAAACTGACTTCGAACCTTACTGATGTTTTTAAAGTTATTTTCAAACTGTTTGACCCTAAAACGATTGAGTGTCGGTAAGAGATTGTCCTTTCGGTTCCCGATGTGAGTATTTTAGCTTCGCTCAGGAAGGAGCCTGCAGATGGCAGACTGCAGCCCAACATCTGGGCTCTGCTCTGCAAAGCAGGATTATCATCTTCACCAGGTAACTTCAGGTTCAGCTCTGGATTTTAAATATTACATTGCTGGTTCTCTTCTTACGAGACTGTATCACCGTGGCAACTGATGCTGGAAGCCAAGCATCATCTGTTTTCTCAGCCTCTTGTCTACAACGACAAAACCCAAAATAAATGAAGAATATCTTCACAACCAGCAGGGCTGTGTTTAATCCTGGTCTCTACAGGAGGCAGAGACATGAGAGATTATTTCAGACGTGTTACCGTGTCAGAGTAAATCCACCTGGAACACGGTGCAGCATGATGGCGTTCTCTCCTTCTAAACGTAAACCACAGTACTGTCAGTCAGAGTCAGAAGATAGCAGCTCAGTTCCTCTAGAGACGAGTAACGTAATCCCAGGAATGAGTAAAGTAATCCTAGGAATGAGTAAAGTAATCCCAGGAATGAGTAAAGTAATCCTAGGAATGAGTAAAGTAATCCCAGGAATGA
>JAVQJG010016181.1:0-12397 GCA_036024015.1 Craterocephalus amniculus | reverse complement strand
CTCCCGATATCTCCGGCTACATGATGAACATCAAGAAAGTGTTCCAGAGTGTTATTCAGCATGACGGTGAGTACAAAATGAAGGCACATCATTCGGAGGGCGGAGTATTCCTTTAAAGTCAGAATAGATTTTAAACTGATTGTTTATAAATTCCAAAACAGTTTAGGCCCAGAGTACAACTGTGATATGTTTAGATAATATAAAACTGCGAGAGCGCTTGCTCCAAAGATTCAGGTTAGCACATTCATGAACAGGAAATATGCTGTACAAATAAACTTTACCCTACAGTAAATGGTTTAAAAGTTAATGTATTGTAGATAATGTCAAAGGTAATACTTTACATAGAGAATGGCTCTGACAAACTTTACAGTATGATGCAGAAAGTCACTTTAGATGATAAAATGTTTTTATTCTCTTAGTTTTCTCCCATCATACTGCTTACAACACAACCTCAGTTGGCTGAAATGAACCCACTGAGCAAAAACACTTATTGTGTGAAGTTTCTTTAGTGTGCAGGATATCCTCTGCAAACCTTTTTTTCTAATTCATGTAATCCTCGGAGATGGCACAGACCCAGCATGCAGCCATTCAGAATGCACCACTGCCCTCAAATGCCTGCTCAGTCCCAGAACACAGACAGTAAGGGCCTTGGGGTAATTTCACACTCTGTTATGATTTTGTTCAGAAATAATATGGGTTTAGAGGGAAGTTTTGGTCGACTTCAAAGAAAAAAGAAAAGCATAGCAGTACTGTGACTTTGTGCACATCTGGCTTTGATGCTGTAAAAAAACTCAATACATGTCAATGAATGCAAATGTGTTTGCAGTTAGAAGATTATAGTGATTATGGTTGTGTAACATTATAAATCTTTGTTTTCTTTTTTTGTACATGGTATAAGATAAGAAACCATTGTGCTCGGTCTAATAAAACAAAAGAATGTTTCATGATGCCAAAAAATAAGAAGAAAAACACCTGCTTAGCAGAAATGCACTAATAATGTACTTGTTGGAAACATGTGACTGTGAGCCATCCAGGGTGACACATGTTCACAATAACAGCAACTTAGAAGAATCTTAAGACCATAATGGCTTCCATGCTCATTAATTCTTAATAGTCAAACATAACTAATATTTTAAATCTGCGTCAGGTTTCCTGATTTCCCAGACCAGCAAGCTCACATATTAAATTTCTAAACTGGATTGATTTTTACAGATATGACCAATGACCTTAATGTGATAATGCTTCATGGGTCAGTGTACCCCTATGATGGTGAGAGGAAGGACTGTGGTCAAAATTACGAGACTAGCTTGCTGTTTGCCCGACAAATAACACTGAATCACCACCAAACAAAAGACATCAAGGTGACCTGATGGTCTGCCACAGAAACCATCTCAATTAAGCTGGACAGGTGTCTGGAAGCTCACTGACTGGCTACCCTTTCCATTTGAAAAGGGGTGATGTTTTTTTTCTGTGTAAAACCTACAGACATTAAGGAATTACTGAGAGTCTTACTTCTGTTGTACAATAAACTAAGAGTCAGAACAATCTTTGGAATAGGACCTACCATTTGTGAGTCTGTTTGCAGTTTGTCATTATTTCATTCAGTTACTGCTCCACTACTTTAGAGGAATATTAGTTCATGTATTGAAGTGCAATTAAAATTAACACGTTTTTTAAAATTTCATCCATTAATATTGCAATGATCATCAGAACTGGTTTACCAATATGTTACAGTACATCAGGCCTTAATGGGTTTATAGAGCTAGCAATAATTTTATTCAGACCTCCTTTTGATAAAAAGAGATAATTACAGTAACCATCTTCAAATATAAAAGTAATTTGAAGAGCTTTATATTTGATTAAATAGATCTTTTCTGGAACCTTTTTGCCATTTTATAAAATGTGGCTTGCCTGAGGCTAGGACAGCACCATCAAAGACCCCGAAAGTACAAAACAGAGCCAATTCACTGATTATAACACCACATTGATGAAAGACTGAGTAGAGCAAGTTTTGGGATTTGCATAGAAATATGCTATAAGCATAAGTAGTTCCCAAAGAACTTTTTGAAAACTGCACTAAACTGAATTGGAAGCTTCCTCTGTAGTTTTAATGGAAAAGTTAATGATCTTGTTATGTTATTGCTGTGCGCATAGTTACTTTTGTTGCAGAACTATGTTGATTCATTTTGTCAAACATGAAGGTTTGAAGGACGCACAATTAAGTATGGGGAGTTACTGCTCAATGGAAACCCTTACGGAGGCAGAGTGAGGGTGTTTAGCATCAGCATTAACTTCCGCCTCATTTTTAAGCTGATAGTTTTACAAAGCTCTACAGCAGACAGTTCAGTTTAACAGATCACCCCTTCCACTGATGCTGCTGCCATGTCAAGTCTCCCACTTACCAATGGGAGTAGCTTGGCTGAAAATCTGATAATGATTTTATATTTAAAGCAGTTTGGATAAAATGAGCTATGTTCGAGCTGTTACTGTGTTGCGTCTGAGATCTGTTAATCAGGGTGTTCAGCAGACACTTCTCAGCAGAGAGAACTGTACATTTGAGATGACTCTGAGACCTATTTATCAAATTCTATTTTTGGAGCTTTTAAACTCATTCATGTTTGGCTGAGAAGTTGAAAAAAAATTGTTACGAGGAGCACTAAATCTTGATTCTTGTTTACTCAGACTTTATTTAATCACAGTGAAGGAGGAGCTGGGGTGGCAAAGCAGCACGCAGAGAAAACACCAATCATAGGCAGGCCAAGTCCGCTTGAATAGAATGTTCTGTTTTAGGTTACCCACCTCCTGGCTAAGAAGTTATTTGGTATATATGAGACATTTGGCCATGATGTAGATCTAAATGACTCTATAAACAACTGTTACCCTCAGTGTAAATTCAGCAATCAGTATAAAATCATACTATGGGCATTAATTATTTTTTAATTAGCTTTTCTATGAATGATACATGACAATTCTGTGTAAACAATTCCAAATTGTAATGATATGTATATATTTCATCTTTGATGTGCCCCTGATTGAAGTTCAGACTAAACATGCATAATTTGATTCCTTCCAATATCCCAAATAATAAAACTTTGATTTATGAGGAAATATTTATTTATTAATGGAACATTTTGCGGTTTGTTCACCTTTAAAGGAAAAAAAGTTGCAATACTTGTAAGTTGTAAATACTTGTAATAAGTGGATAGTGATGGCCTAAGGGTGAGCTGGGGATTGGAAGACCCAGGTTATATGGACCACAAATGAAGATGAACAAATGTAGAAATCTGAATAGGAGATAAAAATAAAATAAAATATTAAAATATATTAAAATATAGTATAAAATATTACTGTATAGTAATATTTCCTGAAACTGTGAATCCCGACCATAGTGTGTCACTTCTGCAATAAGTAGTGTCCTAACTTTGCATCAACTGGGCCCATTTCTCACAAAATGATTTATTACAAAACAAACTGAAGGAATTTTTGATTAACTACACAGAATGTGATTAATAATATTCAGAATAAATTTGAATTTCTTAACAGCTTCAGTTACACATTTAATTGAAGAAACAGCACTAATGATGAGAAATAAGCCTGTCTGGGCTAGAATATAATGCTGTTAAACTGCTGTGAAAACTTTCTGGAGTTAACCAGCCTTCAGCATAAATGAATTTCTTGATCTCCATTTGACCTTTTTCACTCATGGAATTTCTACATTGTTCTCCAGCAGTCTGATAATGGCTTTGAGAAGAAGCCCTACAGTAAAAGGAAAAGGTCAATAATTATGTTTCACTCTGAATGGTTTTGTTAGAGAATAAGTGAGGAGGAGGGGTTAGTTAATCTAGATGTGAATGTGTTACTCTCCTCTTCAGTATAACCATGAAGAAACCCCTCACTCTTTACTTAAGCATATAAAATTGATCTTATTTTTTCCTGGGCACAGAACACTTCAAAGATCCAAAAGGTTAAACATTCAAATTGGGAATTCCTTCACATGCAGCAAACAAATACTGTAGTCTATATAACAAAAGTTTCATTTTTTACCAACTGTTTGACTCTTTCTCACACTTGTGAAACCACAAAGATAAAATACTGCATCTGTATGCAGCTCATGTTCGATGTATTTTTCCTAATTGCATTGGCAAAAAAAAAAAAGGCAAAAATGTAAGCTGAGCCTGCGGGTAATTTAATATTCCTTCCTCTTATTGTTGGTTAAACTGTCGACTCAAGCAAGCTATAATTAAAAAAGACATTTATGGCATATTTGTCAGAGTTGTATTGAAGTACTTTTTTATTTTATTTTATTGTTTTTATAATTTTATTTGAAACGTGTTTAGTGTGTTGTTTCATACAGTAAGGGTTGCTACTTGTTCTGTACAGCACTTTGGCCAACTGTGTTGTTTTCAAGTGCTTTATGAATAAAGTTGGATTGAAAGGGATTGGATTGGTTTGAATCTAATCATACAAGAAAATTATGCACACTTTATCAGAAATATAAGCTGTTTTATGTTAAGAGCAGGTCTGTATTACTTGACAATATTGAGCACCCCAGAAAAAAGAACATCTTCATACCATCTACAGTAAAAGAAGTTATTTCCTTTTGTTAGTGACAAGAAAAAAATTTACGAAGGTGTTCAGTAACAAAACAAATAAGTGTGATATTTCATATTTTCCATAAAGCTAATCAAGTAAACTTTATCTTACCTATGAAGTCATTTACTGATGTGGAACAAAATCAGTTGCATTTTTCCATATACACCATCCAGAAAACAAACAAAAGTACAGGATATTTCCACACAGAGAAAAATACAGTACAAACATGAAAGAAGGCATGCAAAAGAAAGGTGTGGTAATGGAAAGAGGGCAGCTCCAAATGGCACAGACGTGTGCACCTGCCACTTCAATTCTTCTCATCCTCTTATGAATGTGTATTTCCCAGTCAGTTACACTTGTATTATCCAGTCAGGCTTGAGGTCTGGGAGACAGGATGACCTGATGGATAGAGAAAAGCCCATTACTGAAAGGCCACAGGTCTGAGCTGCTGGATCCATGCCTATGAATGTGTCAAAACAGACCTGAGTCAGACACTGAAGTATTACTTTCGTCTGAGAAACGGAATTGTGCTGACCATGCACTGTTCCCCTTCCAATGTTAAACTGTGATGGGAGTCGACCTTGATTGTCTGAGGAAATGTTGGTCACATAAACTTTTGTTTCAGAAAAGAGAGGAAATATTTTCACCGTTCCTGTTTTACCTCTCTCAGGAATTGATTTAAACACATCAAAAATTCTATTGGTGATCTTTTGATTGTCATAACCCTATAATTGTCTAAAATGTTAGTAATATGAAAATGTAATTACCCTGAATGCCACTGGTGGATTGTTTGGAAGAACATATAAATTTGTATAATCACAATAAAATTTGCAAAGTTCGTGAAAGTATTTGGGCAAGGTCATGCACTTCAAATAAAAACTTGGTAGATGATTATGACAGTTGATAAGACAATCTTTAGCTGTCCTTTACCATGCAACTATCATGTTATAATATTATATGTTTCATGTTTTTACAATAAACTATTACATCATAATGTGATATGTTTCACCACCACCCCCATTTAGTACTTTCATGTGACATTAATAAGCAAAACAATTCTTTGAGATTATTTGCTGGTAACAATCATGTAAGGGTGTAAGTTTTATGCCAAAAAATGTGCAAATGTTAATAAACACTCATTTAAATTGTTAAACTTATTGGTATGGTCTGTCAAAATTAAATATTAGTTTTCACTACATGGATATCATTTTATGAATAATAAAGATGTTCTCCAGCAAATGTATTAATTCTTGGAAAAATGTATTGAAAACTATAAACTAACATCAGGCAGAGATAGATACAATTAAGTTGGTTATATCCATGTGCATGTAGCATGCAGGGAATGGCAAAAGAAGTTTTACAATAACACCTGGAAAACTGGACTAAAGCCAAAGAGCTGATCTAAGCATTTTGGTAGTATGATGGATTTGAGGACTGGTGTTTACAGCAGACAAGATTGGTGATGATTGGTAGCTCATGAGCTGTCTGCCAGACACCTGCTCCCACTCACCGGAAGATTGAGAGAAACCAGCTGCTGACTGGGAAGCGGTGGAGGCTGAAGATCCGATAGTGACAGGAATTTCCTGTTTACAGTAGGATAAGGAGCAGTTCATGAATCTGTGAATAAGACTATTGTCATCTGCTGTAATAAAAGACTGGATACTATTTTATGTTTGAATGGAAAACAAGTGAATACTATTATACCTAGCAATGATCACCTTTTGGCTGCACAGCATATAGTGTTCTTATAAAGTCCTGCAGGGCATTAAATTCAAGCTAAGAAAAGTCCAAGCCCAACTCAAGCAAACACTTGATGTTTGCAGAACGACAAACCTGTGACTGGACTTTGGTAATGGTAGAGTCTAAATATTATATGACATACCTTAGAAGGAGTTAACCACTCAGCTGTGGAGTTGAAATCCTTATAACCACAGTAATTATCAAAAAAGTTCCAGTCATTTGTAGGAATTTCTGTTTGCGACATGAGTTCCACTCATAGTGCCTACATGGATATCGTGTATTTTCTGACTGATGAAATTATGCCAGGTTTTATAATACAGCTATTTTTTTAATATGATACAACATATAGTATCTACTGCTTCAGTGAGCTCCAATGTCAGGAAAGCACTTACGTATGTGTTTGCTCTCTTCATTATGAATTAAAACTTTTGTAGATTTAAGACATTGAATTTTTCATGCTAGAAATGAACTCTGAAGCTGGACAGTTGATGTCTGCAACAAATTCAGGTTCCCCAAATATGCAGAAAGAATCAAGTTTCAGGAACACGTGTTTCTGAAAGGTCATAATCTTTAATTGATTTCAGTTCCATTTTGACAGGACATGCAGATGAAATAATTTTAAAGCCTGTTGCCATGGCTGAAAAGCAGGCTATTAGTCAGATGCGTTAATATAACGTACAGCTTGGATATGCAAAAATCAAACTATCTGACTGATGGGAAAACACTACTACAAAAAGATTATTAAAAAAAGATTATTAATGTTATTCATGTTATTAATGACTTATACTTCACATCATTACAGTGTCATTTAGGATTCATTAGAGCAAAACACATATTTCTTAATGTTATGTAATATATGCTATATTCATACTTTTTTAAAAAAAGTTGTCATTTGAAATGTTGCAAAAATATCTAAAACCATCCGACTGTGGGGGTCCTTAAAATAGTAACGCAGCATTTCGATGATGGGTAGCCTAATAAACAGTGGAATTAAAATATGGGTTGATAAATGTAATTTCAGATTCAACAGCTAATTACTTAAAAAATAAACCAAATTACAAAGATTTTTGTAAATCCTCATTTTAAATTGAAATATCAAAGAGGAATCGCATACTGGCATAATTTATCATTAAATAACCTACTGTTCTTTGAAAATATATTCTAAAAGGCTATTTGTAAATATTAGAAATAAATAATACATTAATAAAAAACTATTCAGGTTTACATTAAGAGATTGGTTACTTTACAACAAAACACTTCAGCAAAGTATGCAGGGTAGCATGTTTGTGAACAGCCTAATTATGCCTAATGTATCGCTCAGTAGGCATTATTGCTTCATATTTGACATCCTAAATAAGAGACAAATGGAATAGTTGCCATTTGCTGTGTGGCAGCATGAACAAGCTCTTTATACAGCAGATGTGCCTTTAAATGAATAGGAATGAAATCAGTGAGAAGTCCCTCCCTATGCACACTTTCTTTCTGCTCCACCATCTGGTTAATGTAGCACATGGTTCATACAGAAGTCAAAACATTTCAACTATCTCTTCCATCCCCCATTAGATAATTATGACTGATGTTAAATCTTTCAATCTAACTTGTTTGTGGAAAATAAAAATAAAAAATAACTACGGTAATAATTGGGTGTCAAACAACTGGAACTGGGCCCTGCGACAGTCTGGCGAACTGTCCAGGGTGTACCCCGCCTCTCGCCCCTTGACAGCTGGGATAGGCTCCGGCACACCCGCTCCCCACTTGGATTAAGCGGTTCAGAAAATGGATGGATGGATGGATGGTTTAAATGTCTGCTCTTTGGCATCAGCATATCACGGAAATATTTAAGAGGAAGATGCATTAACTATTGTTGGACCTTGAGGGGGTAGAAATATAGGTAATGTGACTGTATATGGGTCTGACAAGCTGGAACATAATGCAGGAAAAGTACCGGAGAGATCCACAGAGCCGGGTTAAAATTGAACATAGACAATTGTCGGTTCAGACAAGAACAGCTGCACTTCCTGTGAGATGTGGTAAGCAACAACCGTCTACATCCAGATCCAGGGAAGATCAAAACAATAACAGACCCACCCACCCCAACAAACCTAATAGAGCTAAAACTATTTGGAATGATGAATTTTGTGGGGAAATGTACTTCCCACCTGGCAACCATTGGAGCACTACTCTACAATCTCCTCCAAAGCAACATGGTATGAATCTGGGATGAACCGCAACATAAAGTGTTCCACAGCCTGCACCTGTACTGATGTATTATGAGCCGAACAGACCAACAGATGTGTCTGCAGATGCCAGCAGTCATGGGCTAGGAGGAGTCCTTTCACAGCAACACGAGGACTGCTGGAGACCTGTCACTTACTGTGCAGAGACTCGTTATGCACAGATCTACATAAAAGGAGTGCCTGGCAGGAGTCTGGGCAACAAAGACTACCTCAGGGTCATTAAGTTCAATGAGCCTGAGAAGCTCATTGAACCACAAGGAAAAACACTAGTGGTGGTTGACATGTTGTCACAGAGTCCGGCTGCCAGCATCATAGACAGATACACAATCTGCTGCTATCTGAACTTTAACATAAGCAATGTACCAGCATCCAGGGGGAAGCTGGAGGAGATTATGGGGGCATCTGAATCAGGAAACTGATCAATGTGAGCGGCTCATTGGTGGCTCAGTGGCCATTGCTCTGTGTCTTAGTGTTCAGTACTCATGTCTTGTTAAGCTAAAATGCTTTGATTATTTTTTAATAAGTAGTCAAATGGTCAATGTCGCCAGTTTGATCCGTGACGAGACATAACTCACAGTTAGCAACCAGCATAGCAACAAAAAAGAACAAAGGATGTAGTATCGGTACAATTTCGTATAGAGATCTGAAAGAATGGATGTCGAAAAAAAGAAACTACAAATTTTACGCATAAACAGAATGGATACTATAAAAATAAAGTTATCAAAATGAATGACAGTAAAGACACAATCTATCTTAAAACATAGCAATTTTCTCCGAAAACGACATGAATGTCCACCTTGTTTTTCGTTCATGCTGGGAAAAATGAAACGTAGCAATGCTAGTTTCAGAGGCCTTTTTGTGAAATGGTTAAATTTTGTACCAGCGTAGGTATTACAGAATTTAGATACTGGGTTGACAGTAAGCGGGTGCGTTGTGGTGTTTAAAACATGCCTAGTTGGAAGGATAAGGCCCAAAGTGGGCTAAGAAAATATTCCCCACCCCATTAAAACACCAATAGTTGACATAGGGTAGGATGGATCCATGTTTGTATGTTACTTGTTACTCTGTCACAATGTGAAAAAGCAGGTGCTGCCAGAAACTGGACTGTGTCCCACTAGCTTGGTTTTAGCATAGTTTTAGTGTGGTTTTTATCAGTTTTTATTGCATGTTTTGAACTTGTTTTTATTCCAAGCTAGTGTGAGTTTTTAATGAACTGATTGGCAGCACCTGTGGAAGGACTCCTCCCCTGCCAATTAAGGACACTATTTAAGCCGGTGTGTGGGCTGCAGGAGGGAGGAAGGAATAGAGACACACGGCAGCCGAGGAGGGTTACCGGCCTCCCGACCGACCCTCGGCTGGCCGGCTACCATCCGATAATGATAATAATGATGATGATGATGATGATGATGAGGATGAAGACGATAATGATGACAACAGAAAGAGAGCTGAGGCGAGCCGAGAAACGGGCCGGTGGAAAGCAGGACGGCGGCGCCCAAGGAGGCTTATGGCCCAGGCTGGCTGCTGCAGGGAGATGCGGCGGCCGGGAACCTGTTGCGGTGATGCCCAGGGGGGAAGGACGGCCTATGGTGAGGAGACTGCGCTTGGAGGAGCGGCAGACCCAACCCCCGGAGGAGAATGACCACCTGAGGGAGAGGCCGCCGAGAGACACCACCGAGCCCCTTTTTAACGTGCCCTTTTTAAGGATTTTTGTGACTTTTAGTTGTTTTAGAGTTTTTATTATTTTTATGATTTTTATGGTTTAAAGCTTTTAATAAAGCTTTTATGGACATTTCTTTAATACTGCTCTCCTGTCTCCATTCCTCCAGCAGCGCCTGATTTCATTTTAACGGACCTTGTCCTCGGCTCGCGACATTTTGGCGTTGTCGGTAGGGTCCATGTGTAGCCCTAAGGGTCCAGGGAATCTGAACCTGTGGCGTGCGTAAAGCATGAGGACGTGCCTGTGAAAAGAGGGGGAGAGATGTTGCAGTGTGTGGGTCCTGTCACCGTATGCCTCCGACTGATCATTCGCCCTGGCTACTTGGCCACAGGGATATCCCTTTGGCTGACTGGCAAGCGCACATGACTTTCACCCGGGAGGTTGTGGGATCGTTCCCCAACCGGGCCCTCTGGTCGTCCTGCCACATTTTGGCGTTGTCGCTAGGGTACCGGATCCCTGCTGAGGATGGAGGGCCTGCACGCCAGCGAGGACTGCCGTGGTCGAGGATGACCATGGAAAAAGCGGGGGAGGATGTCACATCTGCGTATACATTTATATGTTTTATTTTATTTTCATTGTTTATTCTATCTCTTATAATTTACTCACATTTCTTTACACTTGCGACACTTTGGGTCAATGTTATTTGTTTTAATTGTGCTTTATATTCTTAAAGGGACTAAATGTAAGATTTTGTTGAAAAATATCTTTACAATAGCCTTTTTATTTGACTCTTTATAATTAAAACATGGTTTGATGAGCCGACTGACACCTCAGCAGTTCAGCGCTGGTGCATCTTTTAGCCTGTATTTTATTTTCCTGACCCTACCTCAGGTCGGAAGTTCCCGCGCTGCTTCTGTGTTTATGTGACGTCTAGTGCGTTCATGTGAAATGGTTACAGGCCAGTAATAAGAAGGCATTATCTGCCACAAAACTCCTTCATTTCATCAATGTTTTGTTATGAATCGCTGGTCCGATCCCTCTGTGAGCTCCATGCGGTTCGGAGTTGCTTTTTGTGGCGATCCATTGTTATTTACAGCCATTAACTTGAAGCGGTAGCTTCAATGACGTCACTTCTGGGATGCATCACAGCACCTGTAATGGCTGTAAATAACGACGGAATACCACAAAAAGCAACTCCGAGCCGCATGGAGCTTACAGAGGGATCGGACCAGTGATTCATAATAATTTATTGGTGAAATTAAAGAGGTTTGTGTCAAAAATGTTGTATTCAGAGGCTGAGCGAGCTGGTCCCATTCACTCCCATTTTATTTGATGTGCGCTGATCGCAAGTGGATCTAAATAACTCCTAAAGGAGTTCAATTTACACCAAAACTATCTGGGTGAGTAAATGATCGTACAGCATGCTGGAAAATAGCTCCAGGTTGTCATGCACAAGCATACTGTGGAGGCTGCAGTGCTGCTAAGATCCATACATGGCATTCGCTAGTTCAAAAAACTAAGGAATACATAAAGTCCCTTTAATGTCTGGAACATTTACCAGACTAATGTGTCTTTACACTTCAAGACTGCATAAGCTGAGTCAGACTATAAAGTTAAAGTCAAAAGGAGGAGGTCTCATCAGATGGTGTTACCCTTGACATGTCACTCTAGAGGAGAGGATCTACACTTGGGACATAAGACTGCCAGTTAATACTGCACTACAATTTTCTTCTGGGAAAAATCAAATACTGTCTGTTAAATTTTGATCTCATCACTTGTCTCTTAATTTCCCAGCCTACTGGTTCTATTTGATTATTGGCTTCTACTCTCAAATTGGAGAAAGTTGTAATGACTGGCGATTTAACTTGTATCTTTACACCAGAGCCTGAGCTTTTAACTGAATCACTTTATTGCATTATTATTGTATCCACCAGGGGGCAGAGTATCAGATTGAATACAACAGAGTTTTGACACAAGTTTTTACCATGAGGTAATGCAAAAGTTCTCCGAATCTCTATGTCTGAAATATAATACAAACAACATTAAAGGGGCCCTCCCTGGGCCGCCACCTTAACGTGGTGGAGGGGTTTGCGTGCTCCCCGCTTCTGCAGGGGAGCCAGACTAAGGGCGGCCCAAAGACCCTATATGATGGATAAAACTATTGAGCCCA
>JAVQJG010016175.1:0-16816 GCA_036024015.1 Craterocephalus amniculus | reverse complement strand
CACCTGTTCAAACTGTATCCTACTCCTTGAATTTATGCTTGTGTTGTTCTCTCAAATGTACGTCGCTTTGGATAAAAGCGTCTGCTAAATGACAGTAGTAGTAGTAGTAGTAGTAGTATTTTCACCGTGTGACGTGTCTTAGATTGAGATCATTATCTACAAGATTTATACAACAGACTTGAATAATGAAAATTTTTTCTTCCCCTGCTGTAAATCAAAGTGAAATAATCTGAAAAACATTTTACATTATATGACAGACACCGTTATCTTTGTGTTAAAAAGACTCACATAAAGTCTTAGAACCGTATTTCCCATTGACCATGACAAGACAAAAATTCTGATTTACATCACATCTTGCATTCATTTTCAAGTTAAGGCATCAGATTTGACATTTTCACTCAAATCTAGTTGAGTTACGCAAAAATGTGTTTTTTCACTGAAGAACGACCGTGCCTCACGGCTCCAGAAATAATTACAAACTTTCATCATTGCTGTCAAAGCCTTGCAAATCTGTTCTGATATTGATAGTGAAGCTTTATCCTTGTGGAACTGGTCTGGGAGTTCTTGAAGCTTCTTGAAACATTTGTATCAGAACAATTGTGTGGTCGGTCAAAAAAGTGAGGTGACTGGTTCACACAGAAAAGCGTGAAGCAGGAAGCTGTAACTTATGCATTTCTGCTGATATGAAAGGTTCAACAAGGCTTTGAACATTCCATAGAGGTAGTGAGAATGTACGAAAATGTATGCAAGACATCTAGCATATAAAGACACAGACACCGCCGCATGCACAATCCCGACTTGCCACAGACAAAGTTTGTTGTTTAGAATGAAACAACCGAGCTATTGCACATAAAAACACCAAGATGCAGCATCAGCAGAAAGAAGAAACGCAATTCCCACTACTTCACTACTTCATATGATGTATTGGACACCAACATAACTGGAATTATGTTTGTTTTTGCACACACTTCAGTTTGCAGTTCATTAAAGAATGACATGATCATAATGTTTTACAACAAGAATCTGGACTCTATATGGTATATAAGGTATAAAAGTAAAGAAGATAACTTGAGAAGTCGAATCGATCTGATGAGAATCGTAAAATGCTCACCTTTCTGATGAAGGCCTTTCTTTTCATAGAGAATAATGAGCTCGCTGTACTTGTGGGCCTTCTTCAGGACATATTCACTCTCCTCGATGTGGCAGTGGTTGTTTTCCAGGCGAAGCAGGGGTGAGACCAGCGCAACGTTGGTCTGAGGAAGAGGGGAGATAAAAAGATATTATGCAACTTGAACACAATGAATTGAAACACATCAGTAATAGTCTTTAATAGTTCAGACTGGATTCGATCCATAACATACAGGTAGGATATATTCAATGCTCTTTGGTTATCCCCATGAAGTGAAAAGGGTCTAGTGTGGGAGTTCCTCTGATTAAACAACATCCATTAGGCAATTTTCCAACATAGAGCTGGAGGTAATTTTCTGGATGTGAACACCAGCACAAACTATTTCATTTCAAAGAAGGACTGGAGTGACTGAAGTACGTGCAGAGCTCAAACATCTGCAAAGAAACCTACTTTGGCTGCTCGAATATGTGATGTCACAGCACATCGCTGCTTATGTTTGTGTACCATTTGTCCACAGATGAAAGCCAACACACTATAAAATAACGCAGCTTTGCTTTCATCCATCAGTGTCAGCTAACACTGCTTTTAATTATAACTTTTTTTTTTTTTTAATCTGCTGATGAATTGCTTAATACAAGTCCCATATGGTTGTTTAATAAATAGTTAGCTGCCTTGTATGACTGCCAATTTATACGCGTAATAAGAATCACTGGCTTATGAAATTATTTTGTCTAAGTGGAAAGTAAAGGCTGGCAAAGTTTCATGACTTGATATAACTTAACTGTGATAGATTAACATTTAAATGAAGTATGCTGACAGTGACTAATTGTATATTAAATACGAGCGGCCAACCTATAAAGAGTCATCTATTATTTTTATTCGAAAAAATAAAGAAATACTTTGTGTTCATACTCCTCAAGAATGAGTTCAAGTATGAAATATGTGATTATTGTTGCCTTACGTGGAGGTAACACTTCAGCAGCGTGGTATCAATGATCTGCAGGAGCTTTTTACGGCTCTTGATAGTGGGTGTCCCCTCCATGAGCGGAGATGTTGTAGAAGGGTCAGAGTCATTCAGCTGTTTAACAAGGTGGCTGCGTTTCTGTGACGATACGAGAGAAAGGTTTAGATCAATCTTCTCCATCTGGTACCAAACTCGTTGGCCAACTTGTTAAGATAGACACATACATGTGTCAGGTAATCAATAAGAGCAAGATGAGCCCTTTCCAGTTCAGCCCCAGACAGGGTAGGCAGAGGGTTTGGGTAATGCAGCTGCTTGCGGTAGTCTGATGGGAGTAAGTCTGGGTAAAGTCCGATCACATGTGTGGGATCTGCCAAAAAAAGAAGAAGAAATTTGTGAAAGGAAATCATCAAAAAAATTAAACCAAAATAAAACTCAGGAAAAGAGGCTTTAACAGATGTGATGTGACATCATCATGCGCCGATTAAACAGTTTGCAGTTATTCAAGATAAAACATAAACAGGATGATGATGAGATAATGCTCAGCCTTCATGAAACCACTACGGGTGTAACAATACTTAGAAAATCTATTTATCTATTTATTTATTATTTACTGGTTTAAATGGCAATGGATGTAGAAAAAAGAAAAGTCGATATGCATGCAATGCATCAATTAAGATGATGTTCACTTCTTCAAAGATTTGTGATCATTTCCATATCTATAATGATTATTTGCTCAATCTTAAGTTTTGTTAGTACAACAAGCAATAGAAGGTCACAGTTTTAAACAAGGGAGAAAAGGCAAATATAAGAAAAAGAGGATTCATTTGGTCATAAAATAACTAAAATTAATTTTGTTTGAAATAAATCGTAAAAAAATCAAAGCCAAGAACCTAAATTCGAGAATTGAATCTAATTGTGTCTTGAGTGAATCATCCCTAGAAACCCCACAGCTACAAATTATTAACTAGTTAAGATGTAAATATTTTCAAAAGGTCTGACCAGTAGGTTACGTATTTATTAGTGATCAGTTTGCAGGTTTAAACTCTGCATTTTGCAAAGATAAAACTTGACCCGAACATGCAGAAATGAAGAATGCAGATGTTTCACCTGTGCCGAGTTTGGCAAACACCTGCATAGAGTCGTCAAATCTCTTCTGGCAGAACAAATTGAAGGCGTAGAGATTCTGGATGTGATGTATCTGCTGCTTTTTATCACCATCTGAATCATCCTTCATCTTCTAGCAAGAAAAAAATAGACAAAAACAAGAAGAAGAAGAAAAAAATCATGCAACAATGAAACATCTGTGGCCTGCTCATCAGAATCATGAGACTCCTCGTAGGTCTCATGAATGGCTCTTTTTCAATCTTGGAAATTCCTGCGGTCAGTTGGATTGCTAGAAAGAGTGACTGCAATGTTGGAAGCTGAAAGCACTTCACTGTTTGATCGTAATTCTCATAATCAAGATAAGTTATTTTTCTGTAATGTCCCATCCTCTGAGCTGAGACAACAAATCGAATCGTCCAGGATTGAATAATAATCTTTGTTAGTGAAGTGGGTGGATCTGCCGCTCACCGCCAGCTGGAGCGCCAGCTCAAACTGCTTGTCCTGAAGAAGCTGCCGGATCTGGCTGGCGATTGAAACTGGCACCAGGCGCCACACAAAGTGATTGCTGGCTACATACACAATGTTAGGCCTGTGAAGGATGAGAGGAAAATACAAGATAAATGGTAATGGCATGAGACAAGTCTTTAATTTTTCAAAGCATGGACTTAAATGATCAGGAGTACTATCTGTAGAAACAGTGACTTGGAAGGAATTATGAGGAAAACAAATTATGCCTTTTAAAAGGAAGTTGTTCAAAGTAGCTGAAGTAGGAGTATCAACAAAGGCTATTATTTAATACTATTGCTTTCTCTATTTAGAATGGTCTTTTCACATTATAACAACATTAATTTGATCTTCAAATGACATTTTAACTGTTATTACCACATGTATTACCAAAATAAAAATAAAAAACGTAATGATGCATCAAATATTAAAGGCATAAAAAAGGGACTTGTACTAAAATCATTCAGCTGATTTTCACTGGATTTGTTTTTGGTCTGATGGTTACAACAGGTCTAATAGAAAGCCCAGCTGTACATGGATACAAAGATTAGTGATAAACCAATATGGATCATTTAATAATCAACTGCACATGGGAATATGCTGCAGGGTGAGGATAAGATTAGTTAGACGGGTGACAGCTGTGACATCGCCAATCTATTCTTTCAATCAGTGGTGGAGCTGAGGCTGATAAGTTGCTTATTTATTTTACACGAGGCAAAACTCACGAAACAAAAAAGTCTAACTTTGATAAGTACGTATTAAAGACTGCTATATTTACATTGTTGTATATGCTTTGGATCTGTCTGCACTACTAGCTGTACTTGTTTTACAGTAAATGCATCAACAGGTAAATAAAAAAAACAGCATCTAACATGTTAGGAGGCACTACCTCCTTCCTACGATTTGTTGTGCCTCTTATGTAGGAATTTGAATCATGGTTATCAATCATCCAGTTTTGTTTTTTCTCTTTCCAAGTGATTCTGCTGAGAAGGAGCTTGGTCAGTGTTCAGTGAGAAAGCCTTGCTTCAGTGCAGTTCTCTTGCAGAGTCTGCACAGGCGTGTGCTGACCTTGACTAAATCAAATGTGTTTAGTGGTGGACATTAGATGAACATTAAGGATTATTTAAATATTATTTATTTTCCAGTGTGAATTATTAATTCAGAGAACTATATTTATTGTGACAAGTGTCAATACAATCATGCTCAATGAATTGTTACAGTCTTTTACTGGAACTGAGAAGGTGGGGCCCTGAGGTATATAAAGGAAGTGCTACCAAGCAGACTGGTTGGGTTGGTCTTCACAAAAGGGAAATAGGAAATTGTGATGTGCTTAATGACGCAATGAAAGTATAAGTGGATTTATACTACCCCAAGCCGGCAAAGTGTCTGATTCTTCCATGTTCACATGTCATCTTGGCACCTAACAGTAGACTGAATAACACGGCTACCTATAAAAATCCCATGCTGATGTCGTCTATCCCAAAATAGCATATGACTGCATAAGCAGACAGATATTCCTACACATTAAGCTCACAGCTGCCTCACCCCGCTGAGGTGATGAATCGAGGCCTCTGCAGCTCCACACTCTGCACCAGCAGCCGGGGCTCAAAGGTCCGGATCTCCACGTAACGAGGAAGAACGGCAATGATGTATGGAGGCTGGTGCTCTGAGAACATATGGAGAGAGAAGTGTTATGTTCAAGTACAAAAAGAAGGATGTGAGATTTATGTCATTTCGTACTTTGACCCATTTAGATTTGGGATAAATAATGATGACTGATGGAGAAAGTACATCTGTAATGGTGCAGCAGTGACAGCATTATAGATTTATGACCAAGGTCTTTTCTATGGAGGAGGATTAATAGTTTAGTGAGATAAAATTTGTTTCAGTTATTTTTTTTTAGTATTATGACAGGGATTTCATTTCTGCTTGAGAGCCAGTTATATTTTGAAAGAAATTAAAACTTGTAAATACATTCGTGAGCAACAGCTGGAGGAGAGAAAATGAACTGGGATAGCTTCAATACACAATTATTCTGAATTAATTTAAGTTTGTTCTTACTTGATGCAAAAAGCATTTAAAAACAGCCAGTGCTGCATCTATAAGAATAAGACTAAAATGCTGAGACACGCTTCGATAAATCACTGGCAGAACATTAAACTAAATACATAAAGATTTACTAGTTCTTTATTAATCCTGCAGTATTGATCAGATTACTATAAACGTTCCCCCTGTTGCTTTTTTGGTCATATTTCCTTCCTGCTTTGGCTGCAGCTGTTGAATATCTTTTCAGCCTGCTAGATTATTATGACTGGCCACCTGCTTTCAGGAATTTGCACATACCCAGAGTTGGATACCTGGTGGAATATCAGCATTAAAGCACTGTTTAGACAGATCTCTATTGTTAGGATGAGTTGAAAAAGCAGCCTAAAGATACCATGGAAATGTTGAAACTGCACCTTGGAAGAGACTCATCCTTCTCTGCTGCATGCCAAAGCTACTAAAACGGACTACATCAGGATGAGGAAATTGCAAATTGTATGAAACCACTGCTTGGAGGCTTCATTTCCTCTTATATTGTTCTCTTCTGCATTCAAATGAGTGCAGGAACAGAGAGGCTCTAAAATAATAAGAGAATTCGTCTGCATCGCTTCTGGCACACAGTTTTATAAAACCAAACCTGTGGTCGTACGATGAAAAAGATTCAAAGAGAATTTCATCATCTGACATGTGGTAAACAGCTCAGCAACTCAACATCACAGCTCAGACAAAAAGGAAAGGAAGACTTTGGATAAGGAAAGAAAGGATTGAGAGAAAAAGGCAGCAGCTGGATGACGACGAGAGAACAGTTGATGAATTTAGGCCAAGTGTTTCATCCAGTGTGCAGTTTCTTTTAAATGAACAAAGTCAATGGAAAGATGAGAATAATCTGTACCATAGAAGTAAGAACTTAAGTCCACGTAGGAAATGATTTATAGTGTATCATTGCTGATGTGACTGGATTTTTTTCCAACAGTTTATCAGCCAGGAAATGGATTATTCTCAGATTACGCTTAAAACTATAATTACAGTATTTTTTTAGAAATAAAAAAAACAAGCATGAGGATGAGCTTTAGTGTCACAGCTGTTGTTTTCAACGTCTGTCTAACTGCACTAGTGAGAAACCATGTTTCCTCCTGTAGCATTTAGTCATTCCTTGAAAATACAAAGCAGCTATGACAACCCTCTTACTTCTTAATGTCAAATAGCCAAATCTAAATACTACTGCACTCGCTGCCCCTTTTTCCCTGAAAACTTGCTTTAATTCTTAGTGTCATGGATTCAGCAAGGTGTTGAAAACATTTCTGAGAGGTTGTGCTCCATATTGACATGACAGCATCTCACAGCTGCTGCTAGTCCCTCATATGCAGCAACTGATAACAGGGCATTTTGGTCCCACTAACTGGCCGTTATTGAGCATTTTCCCTTTTTAGGATCAATTCCATTATAAAACCAAAAGATAGATGTCCACTTCAAGTCATGTGGAAGATGTCTTCAATAAGGGATGTAACGATACTCTGAAAATCGTTTTAAATCGATCCAAATTGGTTTAAATGGCAATCGATGTAGAAAAAAAGGAAAATCGATTTGCATGCAATGCATCAATGCAGATGACGTTCAAACAAATAAAAATTCTTATGTTCATAAAAAGATTTGTGATCATTTCTATTTCTATAATAATTATTTGTTCAGCGTTAAGTTTTGTTAGTACAACAGGCAACAGAAGATCAGTTTTAAACAAAGAAGAAAAAGGCAAATATAAGAAAAGGACAATTCATTTGCCATAAAATAACAAAAATTTATTTAGTTGGAAAAAAATTGTAAAAAAAAAAATCGAAATCGAGAACTTAAATCGAAAACCGAAATGAATCGTAGCTTGAGTGAATCGTTACATCCCTAGTCTTCAAGCCTAAATTTATTAAGTCGGTACCATGTGATTGGCTGAACTAAACAGATGTTCCTAATAAAGCGGCAGATGATTTCTATTTCTCCTTTAAGATGAGACTAAAACCATTTTTTCATAACGGTCTCACTGTTTACACAAGGTATGAAAATAAACCCCAACAACAGACAAGCCATAGAGCCGAGAGAGATTTTGGCCCTCGGTATCTGTGCACCATCAGGTTCAAATAAAATAAAATACAAGTCAACAAAGGCAAAGTCATTAATATTCATAAAAAGACCAAACTAACTGGATTTTCCCAGAAGGGTTTTTTATGTCCACAAGCTATCACAGAAGTCTTAAAGGTTATACAGCTATTCTCACCCATGGCTATAGGGATATCGGTCCAGTTCAGGGCACACTTCTGGGTGCAAACTCCTTCTTCATTAAGAACCACGGTTAGGTCATCCTGGCCAACAGCCACCTTCCCATCAGCCAGAGGAGCAACCAGAGGCTCCAGCTGTTTCCCAGTGGGAAACAGCTCCTTTATGGAGCCGCGGCCATCCATCTAGTTGACAGGAGAAACGGCGTAAGGCAGTCAAGGGATTAAAAAGCAATTAATAAACTTACTGTATCAACACTATGTGTAAGATAATGTATGAAGTGCTTTATGGAGTCGATTAGTGTTGATGTTTAAGCCAGAAATATCCAAACTTAATGACCTAAACCAGACAGACAAATGTTGCATAGCCTCCTGCTTCAAAAATTTGTTTTCTGAAGTTGCATAAAAAGATTATCTTTAAGTGAGAGAAACACTTGCTTCTTTAAGACTTGAGAGTTATCAAAGATTTTCAACATCATGAAACCTTACTTCCACAGCATGTTTGGCTAGTATTAGGAAAATATTTCCTCAGAACAAACCAAGTTTAAATCTAGATAAGCAGCAGAGATGTGAGTTATGCTACAGAGATTTTCATTAACTATAAATACATCTCTGCTGTGGTCATCTTGAATGTTTTGAATTCAACATACTGCAAACTTTTTTTTAATATAACCTGCACATATACAAGAGTTTATACAGCATTATTTAAAGATTGTGTGTATAAAATCACTTAAAAATATACAAAAGAGGAAAATAAAGGAAGATTTGTGCAGTCCCTTCCTGTAAGACCTACCCGAATGAGGTAATAGTCTCGTTTGAAACCGACACATATGGAGTTTTCACACCAAGCCATGGACTTTGGAATATCTGGTGCACCAAAATCACTCTGCCAGAAAGAAAAAAGGAAATGGAAAAAAATAGTGAGATGGCCAAACATATTATTAACATATTTAGGAATTGGAAAATAAAACTGGGATCCCACTGCAGTGAGTCACGTCTCCATTATAATACTATACAACCTGCAGCTCGTGAAACTCTCTGTCCTTCCAGTAATAGAGCTGGAGCTTCTTTTTCACTGCCACACACATTCTGAGTCTTTCTTCTCCCGAGCTGGTTTGCTGAGGAGAAAAAGAGAGAAGATAAATGTACAAATTTTATGACTTCAAAACCAGGGAAAATATGACTGCAACAGCACTCTGGAAACTAAATACATCATTGCTGTTTTGACATTTTTCACCACTGGATAGAATAAATGAATCAAAGAGTTTTTTTTTAATGTTTAGTCTGTTTAATTTAAATGAGTATATCTAACATTACTGCTGTTTAGTTTTATGTCAACCATTTTCTTGTCTCCAAGACAAACATTGGTTTCACTGATTTCAGTCCTGTAAACAAATCTGATTATGTTTAAAACAAAATATCCAGAGTGTTAGATTGCTTTTTAAAATTTGCCATGAAGACTCTGGCCAATTCTGAAGTCATTAGACTGTAAATAGAGATTGTAACATCTTATGGCTCCACATAGCAGTAAGAACAAATTGGAATAAAACTAAACATACACTTAAAGACAAATTTAGAAACAAATAACTAAAAAAACCTTTTACATCTGCCAACTGTTCTCAATAAATAACTTCAAAAAGTAATATGTGCATGATTTAGACTTCAATACTGTTTGTTTGTGTGATGAATATAGGTGGATAAAGATGGTGCCACTAACTCATTTTAATAATAATAATTAAAAACAAATGACAAAAAGCCTGGGGATTTGCTTCCAGTTCTCTTACTGGCTCTGAATCAACCCAAAGACTTTTTCCAGCAAATATGCGAAAAAACTCTATTTATGTAATGAGGTTTGAACAAATATGTCCAAACCTTATACAGATCTCATACAGATCTTTTTCTTTCCAATCTTAAAAAGTCTTTAATGCTGTAATCATTGGAAAAACTGGCTGACTGGCAGCCCCAAAACGAGCTGCCTACATGGATCCTATTCAGGGATAATCAGATGCAACCACATGAGGACTGTAACTGACCTGCAGATCGCATGCAAAGAGTGTGGCTCCCTTGGCTTTAGAGACCACAGTGATCTGCTGGAAAGTCAGGAGGTCGTGGACATGGATGTTGTTCTCTGCAGGAAAGACACAAAGAAATTAATTCTTAGCTTCTAATAAAAATGAATACTGCCTATAAAAATTCACACATTTATTAAAATTTCCAGCCTTTTACAATTCAATATCACAAAAAAGGGATGTACACATTTATTCCCATATAACTAATTTTTAAACTTAGAGGACATTTCCCATTCACAAAAATGTGTTGATAGTATAAAAACTTACCCAGTAGACTGACTAGGATTTTGTACTGTGAGACAACATAAAGCTGGAAAAAGAGTAAGAAATTCAATTACAGTAGGTTTGCTGAGAGACTGCTACTGTTAAGATCAATTTCAACAAAAAGTGTTGCATTTAAGCAATTAATATTTAAGTTTAGAGTAAATTATTTAATAATTGCAAGTTTCCCTGCATGCCAAAATAGAAAGTAAAAAAAAAAAGATATAAATGGGTATTTGTGCTGTACTTCCACTGCACAGACTTAAAATGCTTTTTCTCTCAAAGAGCATTATGTCAGATGTTTTCCCTCCAAGATTTCCTACCTGCTGAATCTTCTTTGAGAAGTTCTTATTGGACTTTTCCAAAGTCACTTCAAACCGATTGCTGCCTGAAAAAAAAAGAAATAATCAAAATTTTATTTAAAAAAATTAACATCCATTTCCAAAAACTTCCATTTGTAAGTTGGAGAGGGATAAGCAATCACACCTGCATCCTTTTTTATTCGATAGAGCAGAAGATGGCCTGGTTTTGTCCCAACTAGCAACCAATCCTCTGTAGAAACACAAAGGGACGTTATACATATTCTGGTACCAAACACACACATTTTAAGCTTATTTTTGAGCCGTGATTTGCTTTAGACAAGATCATTCATTGCAAAAGACACATCACTCATCATAACTTGACACCTGAAACTGCGGGTCAATAGCACAGAAGGATCACTGTCATGCCAAAGAATAAGAAGTTGCTGTACGAGATAACAACTCACCCCAGGCCGCAAGGCAGTCGATCTGAAGAGGAAGCTTTTCTAAAATAGGCACTGGCTCGTAAGCGTCATGCATCTTGAGACAATCTCGCTGATTCAATTACCAATGCTCTGCTGGATCAATCCCACACAGAGTTGACGCCTGTCGAACAACAGCTGACTGACGGACCGCTGACGAGTTTGTCAGAGCGGTACACTTTTATTTGTCACCATTCACCTACAGATCACTCCAGGGCTCCTTCCAGAAATGCGGAAAAAAACTGAAAAGGTGTTCCGGTAAACGCTGGTGTCACCTTCTTCTTTAATTTATAACAGCTGGGTTTGTCAGCCAGCTATGTGTACGACCAAAACAACAGCTGATCGCTAGCGTGCTAGCTTAGAAGTTAGCAACCAACTGCGTCTGCTCACCAACATTGTTTCCTCTCGCGCCGCGTGGAAGCCGAGAAAACGCGGTTTTTTTTTTGCCGAAAAGGCGAAACAAAAATGTAGTCAACTCAACATGCCCGAAAATAAGCAGTGGAGCAAAAGAAGCGCTTAGTTTCGTTGGGTAGGATAACTTCTCGCTACTTCCTCTGTACTGTTGACGGCTGCGCGAGACAGTGGGCTTTGACAGGCACGTGACTGAAGCCTGTGCGCTCACGAGGAACGAATTAAAGGTGCAGCGGCTTCTTTTTTAACAGTGGTTAAACAGAGCTCCGTGGCTATCACGAGATTTCACTCAGGCGCCTGAATTCTTCAGATTATTTCATTTTTAAAAATAAAGATTAAGTGTTTTTTATAATTGACACCAATATCAAATATTAACATTTATTTCTATTCCATAAGTAGATCATACAGAAACACCACTGATATTCAATACAAGTTTTTTCTCCCAGGTATGTTTGGTTACTTTTTCTCAATCTATTTTCATTAATTAGCAATTCTCTTGTTCAATGTAGTTTTTAAAAAATGGCAAAAGTCCTTTCATAAAACTTACAATGCACCAAATAGTCAAAATTCCTGCCTAAAACCACCCTTTTCTTTTTCACATCATAACAGACACATTAATGCAAAAAAAGAAAAAAGCTGTGACATTTCAATTATTGTTTAATAAAAATTTATTTGCAGAACATATGCAAAAAGCAAAACATCGTCATTAGCCTTTACAATACAATGCAGATTATTATCCAGAAAGCGAATTATAATTTCTTCCCTAAAATAAAATGTTCTTTACAAGACTTGGACATATATAAAAACATAAAATTAAGGATTTGACAATATCCACGCATACTGTAGTCATCTGCACAAAGATAAAGATAAATCTGCCAAATGAGGCAAAGCATGTTACCAGTGTTACAGAGAAATTAGATGATCAATGTATCATTTACAGAACTTTGTAATGGAACTGGTGGAGGGAGAAAGTGAGAAAGTGTAACACACATGCAATAAATCATATTTAACCTACATCTGAAATGAGGCACACTTCACATCAATGAGGCTCCTGTGACTGTTGTGTTTTACTACAGTGACTAAAACATTAAGTGCACCTAAATCACTGCTATTATGTGAATAGTGTCATGTCACTTTCCATTTAAGATACCAAGCTCAATTTTATACACTTGTGTATTTATGCTTGTAAATGTGTCCAGAAATGTCCTTTTTATAGTCTTTCATTTTACACCAAAGGCTTGTAAAACAATTCAAAAGACTAGTAATCAGCTGTTCACGTGGGTTTGTGTAAAATTGGTATCCAGAAAAAAAAGCCAAAATCTGTGATTTTACAGCCCACATTTGGCTTTGAAGGAGCTCCATGACCAAAGGGTCCCTACATTCTCCCAGTCCATATGACAAGTTTTCCAGACGCAACGTTTCACCATCACCTGTGTGTTGTTTCAAGTATCTATTTTCACATATGCCAAACACTAACAATTGCTTAATAAAACTCAGCTAGCCAGACAACAGAAGAATAGTTAAATAAGGCAAAAAAATCAGTTTCCAGTTCAGCCACATAGAAAATAACTCATAAAAGTTTCTGGAAAAAAAACAAAAATATTCCTTTCTTAGTTATTTGGCAAAAAAAAGCTAATCATATGATGCATTTCTTTCCTCAGTGTGTAGCACAACAAAACAGACTAAAAACACAAGCACTTTACATACGTAGCACTGCATGTTCTATTATTCAAGTGTTAGGATGCTGTGTTGGCTTTGCTAGCATGCGCTGTGTCTACTGTCTGCATCATCTGATAGCTTCGCTGAGACAAATCTGACCCACCAGGCTTCACTTCTGTACTCTGAAGTGGTAAGGGAAGTTTTATCCCAAAGTTTTCATGGATAACACCAAGCTCAAGAGGCCACACATCCCATTACATACTGTGGGAATCAAAAACCCACAGGCAGGGGTTTTCCAGAACGGTGCTGTGCAACACGTCCAGTGTCTGCTTAACTTTAACTCTATAGCTGGGAAATTAATAAAATAACTGGAGAAAAAGTTATGTTGTGCAATTGCTTTCACCCAAATTCAGAGTGCTGATCAACATGACCAACCAGCACATCCAACTCAGGACAGCCCAGCAGAGCCTCACTGTATTACACTATTCATGCCTCTGAGCTTATAATGGTGTCACACACCCACGCACACATACAAAGTGTCTTTGAAGGACTGTTTTCTATTCATCTTTTTAGTTTTTTGGTAATTTAATCACTCAGAGCGCGTCCGTCGCTGCCTCAGTGACGTTACTTTTCTTCTTAAATCACCTTCTTGTATTTGCTTCTACTCCATTTTGGATCTCTCCATCTTGGTTTTCAAGATTTCCTAGGAAAACAGAAACAGAAATGAATGCACATGCAGCAGTGTGACTGTGGGACAATAGAAGAATACAGATTGTAGCTGCCGCCTCTTTAAATAGACTAAAAATGTGACCAGAATCATGGGATAAGCGTGGGGAAGAGTAAAATAGACCTTACATCCTCCTCATCAAGCATTACAGGGAGAGCTCTGTGAAGAAGAGAAAAACAATTGGAGTCAATTAGTCAAACATTTCAAGATATTATTATGTTTGCTTAAAGGTATCAAAATATTAAATAGATAGAATTTAGCTAAAAAGAAAAGTGCACCCTTTTTACCTTCTTAGGTCTTAATTATTAGACTGAATAAATAAATCAGGTTGTCATAATAGGTGTTAGAATTGGGTAAAAACAATCTGAAAAGAGGAGTTTTTCAATGAACAAACAAACAAACATACATACATTTATGTATATATATATATATATATATATATATATATATAGCTCCATCCAAGGAAATCATGCCACTGGGATAACCATGAACTCTTCAGTTTGCAAAACTACAGTCAAATATGAGAGCATCTATCTGGCCTTAGAAACATTTTCTGTCATGCAGCAGGACCATGAATACAAACAGGAGCAAATTGCTGGTAAAAGGTGGTTCGACAAGCTAATGAATCATAGTTTAGTTTCTATTTATGGTTATATTTCCCACTTCCTCTGAAGGAGGTCACCCGGATATGTTAAAGTGAAAAGGAACGATCTTCCCATGACTTTATCAGCAATAATAATCCTCTGTAACCTGCAGTAACGACATGTTAAAGAATATTACTCTATTTAAGTTCATGCTGTTGATGCTCAGGTATATTGTTGTTGGGTTTCAGCCTTAAAACAAAATTTAAAATCATTTGGGGCCATATTCAAGGCAGCCATGTAAGCATTACTATCAATAGTAGTTCTGCAGTTTCTCAAGTTCTGCACAATAATTCATCAATATGAATCAGGCGTGTTGAAACAGGGATACATCTAAAACCTGTAGGACAGTGACCCTTTGAGATCCTTTAAAGGATTGCAGTCTTAAATTAAAATCTATTTTACTTACACATCAGCAACAGACGTAGGAATGTTCTCCTCGACCCATTTCAGGTCCTCATCCTGACAAAAAGCAAATTCAAGGATGAAAATGTGATTGAAAAGGCAGCGAGAAAGAGGAAGAGAACAGCCGACTCACCTCTTTACTCAAACGTTTCTGGGAACCGTTAGTGTCGGGCTTTGCACCTCTCATCTTCATTCCCTCTGGAAAGGAAAAAGGAAGAAAAAATAGTTGAGATCTTATAAGTCTCTCCTAATAATACAGTAAGATCATTTATTTTTAACAGAATTTTCTTGATTTCTTGAGTCATATTCTTTAAATGTCTGACTAAACAGTCTGAGGTCATGGCCTTTGTAGCAAAGCTTTATACAACATCACACCTTAATTCAGGAGTGTCCATACCATACTATTATATACACTCACTCTTCACCTGTTCAGTTGGTTATTAACACAATAAGCTGCAACAATGGCAGCAACTCATGCAGACAACTCAATGAGGTTCTAGTTGAGCATCAGAATGAGGAAGAAAAAAGGGTGACTTTAAATGTGGCATGGTTGTTCGTATGAATATTTACTGGGATTTTCGCACACAACCATCTCTAGGATTTACAGAGGATGGTCTGAAGAAGAGAAAATATCCAGTGAGATGCAGTTATTTGGACCAAAATGTGTTGTTGGAGATGATAGAAAGACAACCAGATGACAAAAACCACTGGTACCAAAAGCTTCGTTCAGCATGGGCTCCTTGGCCTCATCTTCTTCATCATCGTCATCAATCAGAGGGGAATGAGAGAATCTAAAAAGAAACAGAACATAAGCTGAAGTCTACTATGAGCCATGTGTTTAGATGCTACTTCTGAGTACCGAGGTCACGCCGATTCTTACCTTTGGCTGTTAGCGGAGGGTCGCAGCAGCACCATGATGACCAGCAGAATAGTGGAAAACAGAAGACGCCAGAAGGCATCGTCTACCCACAAGTCCCGCCAACCCTGGAGGCAAAAAGGATCAAGCAAGTTATGCTTCATATCTGCATTTACAGAAATGTCTACGCCTTTAATCAATAAGAAAGATAAACTGACCCTCTGACAGTCCACCAGCTTAAAGACTTTAGTGGTCCAGATAATGAATATAATGGAGGCTGTGGACACAAGCAGCAAACTCAATCAAATGCAACCTCTCTTTTTTTTTTTTAAAGGAACATAAAGACTTTATATTCCTCACCAGCAAACAGACATACTTTTGTTTCTGTAACTCACCGACAACAGAGAAGATGAGAGTGTTTGTGAAGTGCTGATATAAAGAAAGCTTCACCACATTTCTGCGAAGCTTCAGGAGACGAGTGGTTTGCGACAGGCTGATAAAAATGTAGACCGTTATTAAGGAAAACTTTTAATCCATTTAAACAAACACAATGTACAGAAATTGAATCCTTGTGTTGACTTGTAAGTTCTTTGACCAAAAGGATATCCACCACATGACACAGGAGTCGATAAGGGAGAGGCTCAGATTAGCCACAAGGGCGACTGTACCGTAGAAACCCTGCAGAAAGAAGACAAGAGTCAGATTTCATAAACAAGATAAATCTGGAAGGTAGAGGAGACCAGGAAAAGTGGCAGGGAGAAAAGGACAACTTCCCGATAAGGAAGCTTAAATTACATTTTTAAACATTAGATAATCCTTTGCTCCACCTATCTCTCGTTTGTACCTACTTTGCTGAATTTTCTGCAGTGTCTTTGGATGATTTAGAAAAATCCCCCATCAGCTATCAGGTGACAGATAATGGTTTACTGTTTGCCTGGATGAAATTCATCTGTGGCCCCTGCAGCTTAACGTCAGCCTTAACAGTGAAGCATATGAGTAAA
>JAVQJG010016169.1:0-12017 GCA_036024015.1 Craterocephalus amniculus | reverse complement strand
ATGTGTCGAAGATAAAATTTCAAAGTCAAGTTAAGAGGTCAAAACAGCCATAACTGTCCTCAGGTGTGAGAATGTCTCAGTCACCACTTCCTTAAAAGTTTGAGGGTAAAAACCTGGTTCTCTCAGCCAGGTGAACGAGCTTTACAAGCCGTCAGGCTGCAGAAATAAACATGTGAGAGGAAGCCTGATCATGTACCAATTAGCAAATAGCTTGTTTAATAGGATATAGCTGCAATAAAAACAAGATCTGATCAACTTCCAGCAAAAATTAACCGAAGGAAACTCTGCTTCACTCAAGAGGGTGAAGATGTTTTTGTGAGGTTGAGCAAACCAGTGGAACGACAGGCCACAAGGCTGAAGAATGCTAGCCCCAAGATACTCTATAGCACCGAGTGTCTAGACTTCATTACCCCCCTAACCTTTTAACTAGGAGCACTGTAGGGTAGGAAGAAAAAAAATACTTAAAAACAGCTTCATCTTTTAGTATGCAAATGCGTTCCTGCCAGTCCCACACAGTTTTTATGCCGGTCAATGTTTTGAGAGCTAAGATTTAACACCAGAATTTGTAAACCTTGACTCTGTGAATCCTGACCAGCCTTAATGCCACACAAGTAATACTGAAAGTGAAAATTTAAGCTTTAGCTGTGTCCTGGTATGATCAGATAAGAATTTGCTGATACTCCCCACTATGGCAGTACGGGTGCTGATATGCATCATGTCTGTGAGTAACACATATGCAACACAGCATTTGCTCATGAATGCATGTGTGTGTTTGTGTGTGTGCTGCAGGTTGTACCTGGTCCTCCCAGGCTGGGGTTCGTGTAGTCCCAGGTGTCTTGGTCATTCTTGAAGACATTCAGGCGAGTTGGCTGCAGAAACAAATCAGTTTTTAGTGAGACTGACTAAAATATAAAGCATGAAGTTGTCTCTAATCTCAGCAGTGGGTCTGCTCCGGTAGTATTCAGGCTTGAACACACATGCATTGTGCTCTCCAGAGGAATGTCATCAGGTCAGTCTGACATTACATCTCTTAATGTTCTGTTTGACAAAGTATGTGTAAATAAAAGTTGCAAAGACCATCTTAAGACGGGAAAAACCAGCTCAGAACTGATGTGGTTTTCCAGTCAGAACCACGTCGCTACATCTTTTAAACTATCTCCTCTGAACAGGACTGCTACTGTCTCCTGTGCAGGGCCACCGCCCAGGAAACGCAACACATCACAGTGTTTGTTTAGTTTGATTAAAACTGATGTCTTGACATCACCCGAGTCATTTTTTAACAAAAGCCTGCATTTACAAAATGTTAACATGTAGTTATGTGACACAAACAGTAGCCGACAATGAATTATGTTAATACAGTGAACACACTGCAGCATTCAATGATAGGACTGCAAATATAAACACTGAGCAACAGGAAAATGAAAGGATTTTAAAAGTATTTTTCTTTTAAAATAAATAATTAAATAATAATTCTCTTGAATTGATATAAAATTCTTTAAAAAATAATTTAAAAAAATCTCTTGAAATGACATCTAATCCTTAAATAAATAATATAATTCTCTCTTGAATGGACATCAAATTCTACATTGACTCTGGATTGGTACACATGAAATACTTATTTAACCTCTTTCAGTTGACAGAAGCCAAGTTTAGATAACCCAGATTTACCTTTGCATACTCTATTTTCAGAGTACAGCAGCCGGAGTATATATCCGCTCCGTTGAGTGATGCCTTAGCTCGCTGTGCACTTTGCACCGAGTCAAATGTGATGATAGAGTTAAGGACAGAACATGCAAGTCAGATTTTCTTTTTCTAGAAACCACTTGAGACTGAAGCTATTTATACAGATGAGAATAGCATTTACATTTGTAAAACTCCACCAATCCTTATCACATTAATCAGTGTAGTTTTAAATGTGCTGCACATTTTTCCAGCAGATGAGAAAATGTCCAACCCAAAAAGATGAACATGAGCCCCCACATGTCATCGGGTATACCGGTAAATAAAAAAGGATATTCAACCATTGCCTGGACACCGTTCTTTCTGAAGATGACAATTCTTTGTACAGGCCCGCAGTTATTGCAGATAGTGTAGAGAACATCCTGATAAAAAAAACACACAGACAAAGAGACAAAAATAGGTCAGATAAAATCAGTGATGATCTGATCTTAGATTAAAATGCAAACAGTGGCGCGTTACCGACACGTAATTTGTTGGGATTAGAAAAGTTATTCACCATAAGAGTCAACCTACCATGTATATTTAGTTCAATTACAAAAAAAAAATTATATTAGTCATAAAAACACAAACATTAATCTAATATTAAAACAACCGATATTAATTTCAATGTGCAGCCATAAAATAAAGGCACTGCTTAACAGGCGAAAATGACTTTCAAATACAGTTAGAAACCAAAAACAAGTTTCTGTTTACAAGTGTCTGCAACATTCCTTTTAACTTATCCAAACCTGACCACAATGCCACTGAACAGAATAGCTACGTTTATTAGTTCAGAGCAAAACACACACAAAAAAGGAGCCTGTACTTTGTAATTACCGTGGTGATGGGATAAATGGGGTTCATGATGGTGAACAGAAGAACGTTGTTAACACTTCTGGAGTCGTCAGAGTCTCCTGGTCTTGAGATCTTCTTACTGGTAGAATAGTTGATGAAGGCTGGGTGGCCAGCTATGTAAACCTGGTTGTCTGCAGCATAAGTTACAGCTGTGGATGATCCATTCAGGTCCTCATACTCCACCAGAGCCTGACGCTTGTTTGGCATTACAACCACATAGCTAAAAAGCAAAATTACAGCCCACAATTAATTTATCGTCCAAGTTTGTATTTGAAAAAGATCCAAATTAAAACACTCTGGTACAATTTGCAAACAAAATGATGCTCTTTTTGACCTGATAGCTCCGAATTCTTGTAAGGCTTCCACGAGGTCAGCCTCTGTGACACCGTCCACAAGACCCCGGACGTGAACCACCACCGAAGGAAGCGTTTTATGTGGATCCTCGTATCCCTATGAACAAGGAAAAATACATATAAATACACATGACCTGTCAAATAAATTCCCAAAAAGCTAAAAAAAAAAAAAATAAAAATGCGAGAAAGCGTTAAGATTTGAGTGTACAGACATGGAGAGTGACCGTTTTCATAAGATGTGTTTAACGGAGAAACTAGCGGGGAAGTGGAGCGAGTTAGCCTCGTGTGTGCACATTTATACTTATTCACAAACACTGTTAGCTTTTCCAGCCGAGGTTAGAAGCAGATATTTCTGCAAAAGTGGCCTCAAACAAAAAGAACCACCGGTTTGATAGCTGCCAGTCCAATTAATTATCCTGCTAGCAAATTAGCAGCTAGCACCGTGCTAACGTTAACTGTGCTAGAACAAAGCGGGGCTTAGGAGAGGCCCGGCTGGGGAAACCGCCCTCAAACGATACCGTTCAGTTAACAGTACGACCACATGTACAATTAATTTTTGGAGGGGTGTCCTGACCGACCTCACGCCTAAAACCTTATTAGCAAGCCGAGTTTATATAATAGGGCAATAATGTGGGATAACATTCAGCGGATTCAATGACCCGCGGAGCGTCGTGACTCTTTTTTTTGCAACGCAAATCTGAATGAATCAATTTATACGAACAATTAAATTGTAACTTAGCAGGTTGTGCAAAGAGAAATAATCTAAAGGGCGACACGCATAACTTGGACTCACCGTGGCCATTCCGTCGGTTTTCTGTCTTTTCGATGCCCTGCCGTCTTCGCTGTAGTAACGGCTCGCTGCAGTAGCCATGTTGTCCCGGTTTAAAAGAACGGTGGTAGTGACGGTGAACTGAAATGGACGGAAAAAGTCAAGAAAAACGAAACGGGAGTTTCCACTCCCATTATAACGAGACCACGTACTGTGATAGGCTGAATGGGCCGTCAATCAATGTTTGACTTACCTACCAGCCAATAGGAGGACTAGCTGTGTCAGCAGGCGTCGACTTGCCCGTGCTTGTCTCTCTCTCTCTTTCTCTCTCTCTCCACCTGGGACGCGCGACAGCGTGGTGTGTACATACTCAGAAATCCGACTAAAGCGTGTTAATACTGATAATCGAATAAATCTTTTTTCTTAACAAACTGATTTTTTTCTTTAATTATATTTAGTGTACGTATCTGAAATGTCAGTTAATAGTTTACAAAAAAATTTGTATTATGAGACCGACATTGTGAAAACTAATGTCGGTTGGTCATAAAGACCAAAACTGGTGCAAAAAAGAGAAAACGATACGCAAAAAACAGGATAAAACAGCTAAAATTTAGAATAAAAAGATGGCAAAACAAGGAAAAAAACAAGATCCTAAAATACAAAATTTCCTCATGATGGTTCATCTTCTAAACTCAAATTTTATGTTAAGATTATCAAAAGTGCAGTTCCCAACCAGCAAGAACAACTTTGCAAACTTTTACACATACTAGTCATCTTCATTGTGAGAACAGCATCTCTTAGATGGATAAGAAATAAAACAGGACAAGTTTGATATGTTGAGGTTTATTCAAAAATAAAATGGCCACAACTCTACCATTTGGACTTGGAACAAAAAACAAACCAAAAAAAAAAACAGCAGCCCCTGCAGAAATCAAAACGTAAGCATTGTATGCAATATTAAAATCAAGTCCAAGGAACAAACGAAAACATGGGGAATCTATTCAGTTCAGTGACAGGTTCATATTAAGTGTAGAAGAAAAATTTGTAGGAATGTGACATCGTATTCAAAGCTATGCAGACCAGAAAATACAACCCTCGACCAGAATGAATGTCAACACTAACACCCACAAAACAAAAATAGTAAGCCAAAATGTTATTGGGGAGAAAGTTTAAGTATTTTGAAGTAAGGGAATACCAGTTTTTTTAATTCAGTGTATTCATTCACAAGGTCTGGATCAGATGTCCCCAAACACTTTACTGAACTGTAACTGTTCATATTACTGCTAAAAGCCAAACATGGAGGCGTTGTTTCCTAATCTTGCTACATGACTCCTGAAAATAATTATCTATGCAGCAACATAAACGAAAACTAAATAAAAGGACATGTCTGCATGCTATGCCGACTAAATCTGGGGCAATCTGTAGCTGTGGAGAAATAACAATCCTGGAGGTAATAATAAAACTGTAATTCTGGGACTAGACAGACACACAGAAACAAATAGTAAAAAGAAAAAAAAACTGTCTTTGTAGGGTTGTAAAAGCAGACAGGGTGTGGGGGTTGTTTAGGAAAGTGGTAGGGGTACTAAATCTTCTTCACTCAGTCATCTGCTGGTGTGGGGCTTCGGTGAGGGCTTGCTGAACGGGAGCGACTGAAACAAAAACAGAGAGGAGTTAGCTTGCTACAGGGGAAAATGGAATAAAAACCCGGGGAAAATTATATAAACATCTGAATAATATGCAAAACATGAAATTTTGACTGAAACTGCCATTAGCTATTAAAATTCCTAAACCATTACAATCATAAAATGTTTTTGGATACCATTTGTCCAGAAGCTAAAAGTACTTTACACAACTACAATCATTTCTACTGCTGGGAAATTTACAGAATAACCCTTTAACAGCTACAAACAGAGAAATGTGGCTTCAAATGGTAATGAAGTGTCACCACGTGTTTTAAACCAAAAACATCTTATATCAACCCCCCAAAATATTCATGGTGCCTGCCTGTCTCGCTCTCATTCAGTCGCCCAAACACGCTCGCATTCACGCACACACTTGCACTCTGAGCATGCTTGTTTAAGGCTCAGCCTGTAAATTTTCTGTTTTCATCAACAAGAGCTTGTCAGGGGGTTGGATTTTTCGTTACCTTTGGAGACAGCGGTAGATACAACAAGTACAGAGAAGCGAAGGATGAAAGGACTGTAGGACGGATGACTACAACTTGGAGAGACCCTGCGCCGGGAGGCTCTTGAAGACTGATCTCTCGTCAGCTCTTTCTCTCACATTCAGAAGCTAAGACAGGCGAAGAACTCTGGTAGGTAGGGGGGTCTGGTGGGTAGGTAATGGATTTAAAAGGCCGAACTCTGATCTGGGTGGGTCAGCCCTCTGGTACGTCTGAAGGCTGGCTGGCTGGCTGGGCGACTCTAGTCGAGCGACTGTATGTGTGTGCGGGCTGATCTCGTCTGAGCGTGTGCGTCGGTTGAACAGACAGTCACCCATTCACTGTGGGGAGGGTTCGGTCGGTAGGTCGACCTCTTTCTCGCTGTCTAACACCAGATGCAGGCGAAGGCTGATCTCAGGTCAGCGCTTAGTCACCCTCCCGCAGGACGTACACACCGCCAGCTGGCAGACCCTGGGCCTGGGATCAGCTGCGGTGTCAATGCAGTGCTCAGCTCCCACCACACGCTTTAAAGAAAATATGAAAAATAAACAAAACTGCTGCAAAAATGCTTACCGCAAGTCACACCACTGGAGCTGATAAATCTGATCTCATTGAGTAATTTTCTGGAGTTAGCCAAATTCAGGATATGGAATTTAAAGTGAAGTATAAAAGACATTTTAAAATTCTGTCTGATTATCTTTACAAGTATAAATCCAGAAAATAGCTTGATCTCTTTATCTAACTGTCAGCTGTCAACAAGTTACTTATAACAGGGCTAAAGCTAAGGTAGATGCATCTCAGTGGTTTTAGCTGCTGTGAGTAAACAGATCACTTCCTGTGCCCTCTTTTCAGGACTGACGAAGAGTCAAACACTGCAGAGCCTCAGAAAATAGAGTACAGGAAGTCCAATCTTTCATCTACCTAAACCTCCCTGGACCCGACCCAGGGTCCGGGTCTCTGCTGAACCACACCCAGTCCGCTACTGTAGAGGCTGAAGATCTTTGTTGAGGAGGTCGAGGGATCGCAGCAGCCGTCCATCTTGTCGTCTTGCGGTTGGCTGGAGGCAGCATGACGGTCGCAGTTTGGATCACCTAAACTGGATCACTTTGCTACCTGGCTAGCAAAGACTGACCCTCACCTGCACCGCAGCATATCTAAAATCCTTTGATAGTCTATCTATAAATAACTCCCTGGCACCTCTTCCTACTGAGATGTTACATACATGTAAAAAGAAAAAGAGACTGGCAGGACTAAGCATTACACATTTATTACACCACCCGCCACCCTATTTCAGTGAATGAGCAGCATCTATGCAGAAAGTTTACCTGCTCCTTTTGTGGTTGGCTGACGGAGATCGAGACCGGGATCGGGAGACGGAGCGTCGTCTGGGTGCAGAGCCAGACCGAGACCGGGATCTGGAGCGGCTAAAGCCAGAGAGACACGTTTTAGTTGCAGCACAGCTCAAAGACAAGTAGGCCTGTCACAATAAATTCTGCCGTGCGATTAATCGTCTCAGAAATTAGACGACAAATGATAATATTGCACTAACCACTAGGGATCGACCAATATGCTTATTTTAGGGCCGACTATTAGTAAATAAGGGAACAGATATTCATATTAGGGATGCCACGATTACAAATTTTCTAGATACGATTATTGTTTGAGAAAATAATAAAGATTTTACGATTATCACGATTATTATGTTTTAATTTCACAATGCTGGAAATGTATCAAATAACAAACCTCATTTTTTGTTTATTTTTATTTGTGTGTTGATGTCAAGAAAACAGAGAACAGAAAATTAACAAAAGTACCATTGAAATTCCCATTGGAATTCAATAAAAATCTCCTGAGCTCTGGTAACAATAACAAAAAAGCTACAGTATTATATGAAAGAGTACGAAAAGATAAAAATAAATTTGGGCTTTAGGATTTCAGTGATGACAATCAAACTAGATTTACGTTCTTAAAGGACGTTTTTTAATGAAGCTTTACGATTAATGGTAGCTTCTACTACCGCTATTAATCGTGAAAATGAATAATCGTGACATCCCTAATACAAATGCAGCAAATAAAACCCCCCCAAAAAAACAACAAATTTTGGTGTCATAATTGAGAATAACACTAGGGACAAGATTTAATACAGTATACTGATAGTTTGTTATGTAAACTGTGAAAATCTGTGATATAAATACCTTAAAGTGTAGGAGAGTAACACAAAATCTGATTAGTTTGTAGTTTTATGATATAAGTATAGCAGTTATTTGTTTTTATTAAAATAATTTCTAATTACATGAATTTATTAGCCACGTTGAATATTTCCAGCAAAACTACAACTTCAACCGTAATGCCAAGTACATGTAAATGATATTCTTCTATACTTTTTAAATGTAGGTCTTGGTTCACCGATACAAACCGTGGGGAAAACTGTGATACCGATTACAAATATCAGCCGTTATTATCAACCATGCCGATAATTGGTTGATCCCTACAAAGCACTGTTGTCATTTTGAGTTGATTTTAAACTAATTAAGTGATAATGCCATAACAATAATGCAGGTACACCCTTTCAAAAGATAAATTAACTTTCATTTGTAAACAACATTTTCCCTGAAACTGGAAAAAATTTGAGATAACAAAAAACATTCACGTTTCTCGGTCTCATTAATGAAAACCAATCGCAACAAAAAACAATAAATGTCAGATAATGAACTTTATGTAAATAAAATGTTAAACTCAGACAGGGAAATTGACAGCTAGTTCCTCTTTAACGGTCTTTAAAAAGGTAGCAATAAAAATAGTCCCTGCTATACTTTGCAGGGATCAGTCTACACAAAACGAGAGGGTTCAGTCGGAAAATGAGAACAAGTTAAAATTAAAATGTATTGCACTAATGTTTTCTTACCTTGGCATAGACTTGTTGCGATATTTCTAATGACAAGCCTCGCAGATAAACTAAACCAGCGACAGTTTATACGTTTCCTGAAACTCTTCAAATATCATTGCTATGTACTGCAAGCGGATGAGGCTTTATGCCAAGACATTGTTTCCTGTTTCAGCATACCGCTCTACATAGTCATCCAACCGTTTTTAGGATCTATTGTTTACGGCACAGCTCTGATTGTTCAGCACATAAATCTGTGCAGATACCATCAACCCAAACGTGTTTAAACAAATTAAATCATGATACATATGCAGAAATTTACACTTAAAAGGCACAAATGCAGCAAATCCTGTTTTCCTAACTTAAACAAAACCTGTAAAGGCGGGATCTTTTTTCCCCAGAGGGCGATGCCTCGCTTTGTGCGCCGCTGTGCTTTGAGCCCTTTTAGTTAACAGTTTACACAACATTTCATGTAAGGTTTTTTTCACATCTGCAGCATAAATGGAATGATAAACTATCATAGAACTAAACAAAAATGAACTATCAGACCGAGGCTACTGCTCAGTGTGCACCAGTAGTTTATGGTGGGACCAGCAGTTTGCCTCAGACATGTCGATGTACCAACAGGCTGTTTTATGACACATACCTTCTCGCTGGACTCCTGGACTTGGAACGGCCAGGGGAGCCAGACCTGATGTGAGAAAAACAGAGAGTTTGATTAATACTTTTATGACAATGGGAAGGCCGGAGTAAGATAAGAAAGTAAGATAATCCCCAGCTTCCGACACTTCAGATGATGAATACGATATTGTCTTAAAATATCTTGTTTATGTAGGAAAATCCTTTTTGTACCATAAACTGGTTTTCTTACCTGCTCCTGCGTCTGGAATAGGATGGAGATCGACGGCGGCTCCTATTAAAGGGTAAAAATAAAAAAATATAACACATATATGATGTGGATTCACATTGGAACCAGCTTTCAGAGGATAATCCAGTATTTTTCCCCCGCCTCCCCTTGTCTACATACCGACTGTGGCTTCTGCTACGGCTGCGAGAGTGGGATCGGTACCGGCGCCCACGTGATCTGGACCTTGACCGAGATCGCGAACGAGAGCGAGACCTGGAATGAGAAAACAAAATTAACACCCCATCTTCTCCTGCGTCGGTACAAGATGGCAAATGTAGCTTTTTGCACAGTATTTTTCCTTCACCTGCTGCGACGGCCTCTCTTGCTATAGCGGTAGCAGTCATAAGCATAGTGGCCCCGGTCCCCACACTGGTAACATCTGTCATTGGGGTCAAACTGGCGACGGCTGGGCCGCCCACGACCCTTCCTGGAGAGGCCTGTGGACAGTTCCACACGAACACGGGAACCACAGAGAAGCCTGAAAGGGAAACGATGTAAGTTAAAGAAATGAAAGCAACCAAAACAATACACAAACACTGAACTTAAAATTGTGTTATTTTTGTTTTGTCTCTGTGTGCTTTTACTTACTTTCCATCCATGCCTTTCACAGCATCTTCAGCATCTCTGGGATCCTCAAATTCCACAAAAGCGAACCCAGGTGGGTTCCTAGCCACCCAGACACTTCTCAAAGGACCATAATAACTGAACGCTCTCTCCAACTCCCCCTTGGCAGCACCATTACCCAGGTCACCGACGTACACTTTGCAGTCAGTGGCCCGAGATGAACTACGGGAGGAGGAATAGTACGACATTTCTCCTTGCCTGTCGGAGGGAGGGAAACATGCATGAGATAAGTAGTCTGTCATTTACATGCTGACTTACTTAGATATGGGTAAAGACACATAAGCTAATACGCAATTTGAGTCAAAGCTGTGTTACTTTGCACAGCACTGGCAGTGAACTACCATGAACTAACAGAAGAACAAGCAGTTTCTAAAGTGCACACTTGACCCCTCCAGCTTTTCTCGTTCCTTCCAGCGATAAAAGGAGTTAAAGACTGACAGGGAAAAAGGAGGACGTGACAGGTAAATTACAGAAACATTCCTGTTTTAACGCCATAACTTAAACTGATTACAGGATATATATTATGAGTGACAGCTGCATCACTTAAACAACATGCTTCTGTCAGACAAGCATTACAACTGTTTGTGACAAAAGGAGCAATTTAATTCCAATTAAACTAAGATCAGAATCAATGTCACACTCTCTTCAGACATAGCTGACAAAATTTACTCCAGCATATCACACGTGCCTTCTCCTTCAAGCCACATCTGTCCTGAAAAGTCGACATCATTGATTATCATAAGCTCATTGGAACAAATAAGAAATGGATCTCAACCAAATTATCTGGTTAATCAAAAGGTATGATTAATACATTCATTTAAAAAAACATTTTTTGGAAAAAATTTCCTGGTCAAAAGCTTGATGACGGAGGAGCAAGAAGACAAGGGGGCACAAATGAGTATAACAAGCATAACATGTGGTGCTGCAAGCTTGGATGTAGGGCTGGGCAATATCAAGATTTTGTCACATGAGATACAGAAAGAGGGAATATCATTTATATCGAGTTCGCTTGTTTAGAGTTAAAACTCTCTTATTTAGTATTTTGCACAATAGTATCCTTGTTTTTATCATTTAAACACACATATTTTAATTTCAGTCAAACATTTTAATGCGTATGTGCTTCTGATCCTTAAGAAAAGTGCATTTGGCTCTCAAAATGCTGTAAATTTTAACCCTCTCCTCAGTTACTTGACGGAAAAAAAATATATCGAGATATATATCATACACCGTGATTAAGAAAAAGATTATAGGGGTATGCAATTTGGCTCATATCGGCCAGTCCTATTTAAAATAATCTAACAACATTTTCAAATGCAAATCATCAGATCTATCAATCAATTATTATAAATATTGACCATTTTATTACACAAATAATTTAAGTATTGGATTTATAAACCTTGCCTTTCCTAAATGCAAGTGAAAGAGATATTTGCCTTTATATATATATATATATAATTTTATTCATTTTAATTGCAAACTTAGATGTGCCATTGACGATGCTGCTCCACTAAAAACTAAATCTGTAAAAATTCAAAATAAGTCACCATGGATAAGTGAGAGCATAAAAGAACTGAAAAGGAAATGCAGGAGAGCAGAAAGAAAATGGAGAAAAACTAAATTAAATATTCACTTGGACATTTTTAGGGTACAACAGCACACCTACAACAACGCAGTGAAACAAGCAAGAACCCTTCATTTTTCTAACCTTATTACACAAAACAAGAACAACCCCAGATTCCTCTTTA